>LPNX010692014.1:326362-337126 GCA_001517045.1 Pseudotsuga menziesii | reverse complement strand
AGCTCATGGTGCTATACAACTCTCCATTGCTACTTATCTAGAATGAAACCTCTTTGCTGACATATTGGATTAGTGCACAATCTCAGTGTTGTCCTGGTAGAGATGGAATACATCTAGAAAGTTTCTGTGAGATATGGATGAATGTTGTATTGGATAAAGTAGTTGCATGATCATATATTTATGCATAAGAACTTGCCAGTATGAATATTCCTTATGAAATGTTTCTAACCATACAAATGAATTTGACTTATAGGAAAGATCACATACATAATCGCCTACAAGAAAAGAAGAATGAGACTTGTTTTGAAGAACAAGTGATGAAAGTTCAAGAGGAAGAATAATATGACAAATGCAACAACATCATTGATGTAGAACTGTAAGGTTTTCCATTACTCCAAAACATGCAGATGTTGATGAAAATTTGAAACCCAGCACAAGGCCCTATCACCACGAGTGGCAGTTAGTCCTCTTGTTCTATATTCCCATAGGTGTGGTGGTTATACCATGTGGAGGTACCCGATACTCCAACACCCCGCCTCCGACATAGCTTGGGGGAATTGAACCTGAGACCTCTGCTCTGATACCATGTAAGGTTTGTTGTTACACCAAAACCTACAGATGTTGATGAACATTTGAAACCCAACACAAGGCCCTATCACCACGAGTGGTTGTTAGTCCACTTGTTTTATATTCCTAGAGGTGCGGCGGTTATACCATGTGCAGGTACCCGATACTCCAACAAGAACCTTCCAGCTATGAAGAAGTAACCAAGAATAAAGGGAAGACCAGTTCAAGAAGAATGATGTCTAGGATGCAGTATCGAGACCTGAAGAGAAGTTCATAGTTCCATCATGCAGTAGATGGAAACATCATGGGATACAAAGAAATATTTGTAGCACGAGGCATAAATTATGAAGATACATTTGCAGCCACTAGAAGTTAAGACACATGACAGACAAAAGCATGTGTATAAATGAAAGAAGGCCTTGTAGGAACTCAGAAGACACCCATGGGATAACACATACATGATGAGCTTGATGAAGATCTGAACCTATGCTACAAGGTTGATAGAGGATGACAAGCTCACAGATGGGTGCGATATGAAATTTTGAAAAATTTCAAGATATAGGATATTGGTATCCAGTGATCCTAGATGGATACATAGAATATTAGTAGTAGAGGAAGCTACTTGTCACTCCAGTACAGAATGTTTCACTGCATAGATGATGCTCCGCTTCAGAGGGAGTGACTGTAGAAGATCCTGAGGTTCAACATGGTACGACAGGATGGATAGATTACTGATGAATCTAGGATTTACTGAGAGTAAAGACGATTCCAACCCTTGCTTCAAGGTTGAATGCGGAAGACTAGTGATGCTCCTATTATGTGTCAATGCACTATGTTCTAGGCATGGAGGTGTGGACAAGGGAAGTATGCAGTAGAGATCTTGAAGAGGTTCAGGATGATGGACTGCAAGGACATGACCACACCTATGGAAGCAAACCTGAAGCTATTGAGTGTTGCTTCATCAAAGTCCATTGATGCAATGATGTATCGTCAGATGATTTGTTCCTTCATGTACCTGATGGATATGAGACTAGCTACTTGCTTTGCTATGAACACATTGAGACATGTTCACTTGATGGTTGAAAAGGGTACAATTGATTATGGGCTCAAGTATGATACAAATCAAAATATTAACCTAGAAGGTTATGTTGATTCAGATTGGGTAGGCAGTGCCATCGATAGGAATATCACTTCAGGTTGTTGCTTTAGTATGGGATCAGGTGTGATCTCTTGCTTTAGAAGGAAGCAATCCTGTGTGGCACTGAGTATAGCTGAAGCAGAGTATCTCATAGCTTGTTCAGCTAGTTGTGAGGTAGTATGGTTGAGGAAGCTACTGTCTGATTTATTTGATCTCTAGTTGATGCTAATTGTATACATTGCAACAACCAGAGTTGTGTGAAGTTGTCACAGAACTCGGTGTTCCATGACAAGTTGAATCATATTGAGATCAAGTATCACTATATCAGGGATATGGTGCAGAGGGAAGTAGTGAAGCTCCAATATGTTGCAATGGACGAATAGATAGCTGGTGTGTTGAAAAAGCCATTGGCTAGGGTGAAGTTCAAGTACTTCATGGAGAAACTTGGTGTTCTCCGTATCAAGGTTCGTTCCAAGGGGAAATGATGAGACCTAGAGCCATTTTGACATGGTGAGAGGATTGGTTCCTTCCATGGTCAGATGTAAGGGCTGAGCCATTCTGTTATGGTGAGAGGATTGGTTCCTTCCATGTCAGATGTGAGTTCTGAGCCATTATGATGTGAGTATAGGATTGGTTTCTACATGATGAGATATAAGCGTTGAATTCCATTCTGGGAATGGAGGTGCTTGGTCAGTCACCAGGAATACTCGGTCTAGGACTGAGGGCCTTTCTGATACAACTGTAAGATGTAGTCTTACATGATCAGATGTGAGCACATGGCCATTCTGATGCGATTGATGGATTGGTTCCCACTTGATTAGATATAAGGGTTGTTGCCATTTGGGAATGGAGGAGCTTGGTCATTTACCAGGTAGCTCAGTCTGGGACTGGGGGCCATTCTGATAGGACTGTAGGATTGGTTCCTACATGATCAGATGTGAGTGCACACCCTTCTGACATTGTTTGTCGTATGTAAGTGCAAAGCCCTTTCGGCATGAAGGATTGGTTCCTTGCATGGTCAAATATAAGTGCTGAGCCTTTCTAAGATTGGTTGTCAGATGTAAGTGCAGAACCTTTTGGCATGGAAGATTGGTTCCTTGCATTGCCAAGTTTAAGTGCTGGGCCTTACCGATCATTGGTTGACAGATGTGAGTGCCGAGCCTTTCTGACAAGGTTGTGGGAGGTGTTCCCACATGGTCAGATGTGATTGTTGGGCGTTGCCTTTCTGATATGATTGTAGGATTTGTTCCTACATGATTAGATGTAAGTGCTGGGTGGGCCATTCTGACTTAGGGTCAAATATAAGTGCTGGAAAAAGACATGCATGAATGGTAGGCCTACAACCAGCATGAAAAAGGGCTAGCTATGTAGAACTTCTTGTGAGGAGAAGAATCAAGAGATAGCACCCATGATGATGATCCAATAGAGATGTTCCAGAACCAGAGATGATCCAGATCAAGTGATGATCCATATCTAGTGATGATGATCCAGATCGAGTGATGATCCAGATCTGATGATGAAGATGACTTGAAGATGAATATGACTTGAAGATGGAGATGACGAGTACTCGATGATGATCTAGATGATATAGAGAAGAAGACATGTACTAATAAATTGTGTCAAGAGAATACCTTTCTAGTTAAGAGGGAGAGTCAATGTATTTGTAACTTCGGAATGTATTCATCCGTATATCTTATGTATTGTACCCCAATGTTTATTCCGGGATGTGTCTGTAATGTAATTGAGTCATGTCATACCTCGATGTTTATTTTGGGAAATTTCTATAATTTAATAAGTCATGTCAATTCATTGTGGGTAACCCTCCTATTGGTCAAGGGTTAAAGTCCCCATAGTTATGGGGCCCTGGGGTTTTTAGACTATCCTAGAGAAGTCAACCCTAGGTGAGTCATTGTAAGTCCGGGAAATAGTACCCACCATTGTGTTAAGGATAAACCTCCTTATTGGTAAGAGAAGGCAAAGTCCCCACAAGTTGTGGGGCACTAGGGTTATTAGACACTCCTAGAGATGTCGGCTCTAGTAAGTAATTGTTAAGTGAGGCTGACATGTTGGAGTGGGTTTCAAGTGAACAAAAGAATATAAATAGAGAGTGAGCCTCTCTATTTATCACACTCACATTCACTCATTGGGGCGCATGAGTCAGAGGAGAAGTTGCTAGGACAAGAGAGAGACTACTGCTGTCGGGAGATCATCTTTATGTTTTCGAGTTTTACTTTTGGTGCTAATTCTATCTCTGAGGAAGTTGCAGGGTTTTTTTCTTTTATGGTTTCCCTAAGGAAAATTCTTTGTGTTTCTTTTCTCTTGTGTTTTATTGTTGTGCATGTTATTCTCTTAGTTAAAGATCCTAATATCATAATGCTATCTTGAATGATAAAAATCTAACAGTTGGTAACAAAAGAACCCAGTTTCCTAGTTTGACTAGTTTTACGTTATCCATAGAAAAACATAAAAAAATAGAAAAAGTAGAATAAAGCAGAATCTGCTATAAAGTGTTGTATAATAATTATGGATGGTCAAAAGGTGGTCAAGATCAACCAGAATTAGAAATAAATCATTCCTAGGATATAGACAGCATGTACTGAATTTAAGGTGCAAGTGGATGCCAATTAATTAAGCTAGTGGGTGAATAATTAATCAAATAATGATTAATTATTTTATCCTAAGTTATGAGTGGGTTTAATATATTCCAACAATTTTTTGTTCCTCCTGCATGCCAAGGAGGAACGGAGCATCTAAGCCTTTATGTAGTTTGGTTGACTCATATGTTCACCGGCCAGCCTGTGCATGCTTGTATGTTGTCTAGGATAAATGAATTTTTTGTATTTTGTTGCATGGTGTAGGAGATTTAGAGGTCAAATGTCACAACCCACACCTGTGTGGTGGTTCTTTTTTTTGTTTATGTGTATTCTATGTGATTTCAATGTTGTTGCACCTTTATTGTATGCATTTGATATAGGGGGTTTATCATTTTGGACTTCAGAAATACATGTGTGGGTATATGTTTTCTATATTTGAAGAAATTCATTTCTACTGTCATTTGTAACAACCCCAACAATTTCAAGACTCGAGATGGTTTTGTTTCCCACGTATATAAGTCAAATGGAAATAGGATACAGAAGCCTCATCCCTGACACTCTTCATTGTATACAGAGTCCTTATCATAGTGTGCTTTGGATATGATTGTGTAATGCATACCATAAAATCCAGAGGAAAAAAAATTGTTTGGTCCAAATGTAATTCAGTGTAGGACCAGTGCATTTGGAGGAGAGGGATGAAGGTTAAATATGGCATACAAACTGATTATAGCTCTATATTTTGATGTAAGAGATCCAGGGATGGGAAAATTTTTATGTTGTGGTGTTCTTGGAAAAGAAAATGGATTCATGGATTTTATTTCCAAATTCCAATAGTAGTTGTATCCTCTATTGAGAAGGCTCTATATCTCTTATGACATGTGCCTCAACTACATAATGTTTTTTACGGAAGTAAGAGAGTAAAAGCAAAGGAGTGTGATAAGACTGAAATTTGAGAGATGAGAATATTTTATGATATGGTGTTATAAGCTATGAAAGGATGGAAATCTTGTTCAATGGTGTTACAGTCCAAAAAGTGGGAATCCCAACAAACGAATGGTCCCATGTCACAAAACCATGGTCGAATAAGCTAAGGAGATGGCCCATAGAACATTGAAACTATCTCATCCCCACTAAGGAATGACCCATGTGCATAAACTAAATACATATTTCTTCATCTTGTGGACCTCGATGTCAAACAAATGCATGCATTATGTTTAGGTTAAAATACTGCTCCTTAATCACTGCCTCTGCCCGATTCTTCATGAATCGAAATTAAAGGGCTACCCCAATGTATTTTTCTATATCTGATAATAGGTCGTATTGTCAAATTGATCAACCAAGAGGATATTGTGTTGGAAAATGTCAAGAAATAAGAGTGATGGGTGATTCCTGGCAAACTAAAGGAAGATGAAATTGTGAAAGCAATTTAGGGCATGCAAGTAGATTGAATGAAAGTGCAGAAGAACAACATTCTTCAATGTACATGCAATTAAAAAAAAATGTAGTGCATATTGTCCAAAGTATAATCACTTCTCCAATGCCACATTTAAATATAGCAATAACTGCTTTAATTGAGATTATCTTGTTCTAGAGCACTATTAAAGGATACAAAATTTTATTGGAGGAACCAGATAGAATATGACTAATATAAAAGGAAAAGCTACATTTGTCTCATTGATTGAGTTAAATGGTTACTCAATAAATTATCATGCATGCATTTTAACAGTTTTCACTTACTTCCTGGGATATAATGTAAGCATTTTCTGGTGGCTTTCTGATAGGTGATATCAATTAATATTGTTTCTAATATTTGGGTGGTCTACCTGAATATTCTGGTGGCTTATACAGGACTAAGAGGCAACCCTGGTTCACGCCAATTGTAATGTAATGAAGGTAAGCTTTACATCTAATTAATTTTGTTCATTGTTTCCATGTTTTACATGCCTAGTTAAGTGGCACTAGGTTTTTTTGTTTGCTATCTAATCCTCTAAATTATTGGTTGCTTTCCCCTTGTGATTTAAACCCATTATTCCTAGTTTCATATAATGTTTTTTGAAAAAGACCCTACATATAGAGGGGAAAATATCTTTGACCTCTTCCATACATTCACGCATGAATTATTTTATTTATATACTTAATTTTGTGATCATACAACTATTATGGTTTATCCTTGAAATCTTGAGCCAAGATCCCCTAAGTATGCACAAAAAATATATGTGATTCTCCTTAGCTTGGTTTTTGGATTTAACTATGATCAAACTTTCATTTTAGTTGTTCTAGTTCAAGGGGAAATGAAAGGTCCCAATTACCTTATGTTTAATTTCTCCCATGAGAATTTGTTTAGCTTGGTCCAACCCTACTGGAATTGGTTTCATATGTTTTGGGTGATGTTTTCTTCAAGTTAATTCGATGGTTTTCTACCCAACACTTGCATGACATACATGTGATTATGGTTGAGTGTTATGAGTATTCTATCATGGTGTATTTTAACCTTAATGGAATTATTTACAAGCCATGCCCGATTCAACAATGAATTTTCCCTGGTTTTTAAATAGAATCTCAAATTTTGATTGATAAAGGATATTGGTCCATTCAAGAGAAAAGAGAGAGTGGAGTCACTTCTTGAATTTAGGAAAAAGCAAAGAAACCCTAGGGAAATGAAAGAAGGGATTAAAAAAAGAGAAAGGGCCACTAGGGTAATTAGAGTTTTAGATCTTAAATAGATTAAACTAAGGCTGTAGATTATAAAGGTACTTCACTTGCATTTCAAATCAGTTTATTTTAAGAAATCAACACAGCAAATTAAACTAACAAGTAAGGGTTAATTTATGGAAGATTTCCTTAATGCCATAGAAACCCTAATTTTGAAACATTGAAAGATAACTATGGAAGGACCTCACCTAAAATTCACAATATTAGGTGTTGAAGGTATTTGGTATGAAGAGGATAGTGATGAAAATTCTCCAAGAGTGAGACTCATCCAAATAATAAAACTGACTCGGTATGTTTGTTGGAATCTTAATGCAGATATTACAATGATTAAATATTTTGTGTAGCCACTTGCAACCACTTTGCATATTGAAGAGTCCCTTTTGTTTTATGATTGGATTATGGTTCTTTAATATTATATGATTTCATTTTGGAATGAACATAGATCTATTATTTGAGGAAACGTTTCTAGCCTAGGTACCATGTACTTGCCAGAAGAGAGGCCTAGTTACTATTACAAAGTATGGATATTGAGGGTTTCCTGTTGCCCAAATTTGTTCCTTATGTTACCAACCTATGTTCTCATCCAAAAAACTAATCCAGTGGTTCTAAAAAAGCTCTTTTCACTGCCCCAAATATTAATATGCTGCCATAGGAGTGTCTTGACAGGTTTGCAATTTATGTCTTAATAGTTGTAGGGTCGTTGTTGATGACTTCCTTTCCTATATCTTCCCTTAGGTTTGTTTTAGTGCATAGACGTATACAAAAATATTCCTAGAATGATATTTTACTCACTATTACTAATCTTGTCAAGAGTTTACATCCAAATTTCCAATGCTTTGGATCCACAATCTAATCATAAATCAACCAAGAATGAAAATTTCCTCAATACTCCAACACAATTCAATTCCTAGGTTGTTGGAAATGGCTAATCATAATTTGATCCTAGTCAAAATTGTAAGGACTTTTGAGGTGCATCATGCTTTCTGTAAAGTAGGCATAATATTTTTTTGTGCTGAAATTTGAACGTTTTGACCACTATATCCTGTAGTTTGTCGATCAAAACTAGAAGGGATAGATTTTTTCTATGTAATAAACAAAACACAGTGATTCCTGATGAACATGTTGCAAAACCTTGGTTTAATGTATGCCTATCCATCTATTACAAGACTGTCAATGACATTTTTACAACATGCCTGAAAATATTTACAAATTTTCTTGTAATTATTCCCTTAATGTACCTTCTCTGCTAGCCTTAGTTTGCAAAATTAATCAATGGTTCTAAGTCTTTATGTTTTTCTTCAAGCAGTTGTCACAAAATTTAATTTGAGAAAGAATAGGCAAAGAGATTACTTTGACAGATTCTCCAGTAGTAGAAACTTGCATGCATAGTTCCAATGACATTACCATCTAGTCCCTTTAAATCATAATGTCCTTCTTTTTCATTCATAGGTTTCCCAGGTTTGTTGATTATGTTGCCCACTATTTTTAAGAAGTCAAAAACAGGTTTGAAATTTATTTATAAACCCCATACATGCCCATGTTGTTGTTTGTTGTTGTTATGAACTTAATATCACCCAAAATTGAGTTTTAATCTTGTTTCCTCCTTTCACACACCTGGGGGGAACGTGGAAAAAATATTCAATCCGCTCAGTGTGTCCTTCAGGGGGAAAGTCTCGAGTCAAGGCTGTCACCTTGTTCTTGAATCCTCCATTAGGCAAAATCCTAATGAAGCCAAGGGCGGTAGACCCTACGAGTTACAAAGGATGGTTACTTAGATGATGATGGTATTTAAATGAGTAAGTTTTTTAGGAGTTTTGACAAATGAATTCAACACAAGATATTTGCAAGATTTGTTATACCAAAACAACATAGAAATCAAAACTTGATAAGCAGTAATGCGGAAACATATGATAATATCAAATAGATCAGTGTTAATAATGGAGTCCACAAATGAGATTGTTGTTGAAATACAAATGGGTGCTGCAAGTGCTCTTGGTCAAATTTTCAGTTAATGTATGATGAGTTAATTAAATTAGGCGGGGAGATTCCAAATATACCTAGGAGGTACTTGGAGTATGTCCAAAAGTAACAACCGCTATGTCTACCCACAAGGAATGTGTGGGATGAATGGAGTCTCTAAGACTATGTTCATAATACACCCACTAGGATGTAATAGAGATCGGTGCCTCGAGGTCACTATCCGGTAGTTCCCACTTCCTATGGGTATTTTTCCATCGTTTACAGTTTAATCGAGGCGTTGGATTTTCTCCTGAGGTGGTTAATTGGGAAATTGAATCCTAATTATTCTAGTCACTCGCATTTCTTTTGATTCAGCTTGACTGATCGGCTGAACCGCAACCAAGTGCAGAGCATACACACCGGAGTCTTGTCAATTTTAGTAAATTTTAGGAGCGTTTTCTTATTAAGAAAAAAGGCCCTCCAAGAATCTCTTTCTGTCCAAGTGGACCTTAATTTAAAAAACAAGGAGGGATTAATTTTATTGCTTGCATGTGAAAAATAACAATGAAAATAGAATCAGAAATACACAACACCGGTTTTCTAATTATTCCTACCATGATCATGTTTCACCTTTCGGTTCAATCGGGTATTCGTGGGGTAAGTATTAGTATTACTTTGATTTCAAAATATGGAATAATGAAAAATATTATCAAAGTATACAATCTTGCATGACAAGACTAAGCTAGAGCAGAAAAAGGGAAAAAATGCAAAAAAGTGAAATGGACGCGAATCCCCCCTGGGGGATGGGGAGTGGGATCGAAAGACCCTAATCGAAGTGATGATCATTATTATTAAGGGTTACAATATCAGAAAATTAATTTTCACTTTGTTCCTTGTTATCTGGGATCCAAAGGCTTACAACAAGCTTACAGCAAGCTAAAATCACAGTGGTGGGGGAACTTTCGGTTCTCCCAAGTGTTGGAAAACGACAGGGTCTTCTTTTATTTTTTGTTAAACCTGATAAAAACAGAGAGAAATTAAAATCAAATTTTCCCAAAAACACTTTAAAGGTGTTTTGGGTCACCGCACTAATTACCGAAATGAAACTAAGTTAAAAAATTGTTAAAAGGGGCTAATTTAGTTTTTCAAAAAAGGAACCAAGGAAAGCAAGATTTCCTTGGGATATTGTCTTGTTGTTTGGAATCCAATAATATATGAAATTTTATTTAAGAATTTCAAACTTTAAATAACAAAAAAAAGGAAACTACCTTATTAGCAAGCTACAAATTTCCTTTATAATGGTTGCAAAAAAGAGGGCAATTTCAACTAGATCTCTTCACATATTACTTTGCATGCAAAATAGAATGGAGATATAAACTTAGGAAAGGATATTACTAACTAGATATATATAATATTTTCTTAATGAGATAGATCTAAGCGATAATATTATTTAAGGGTAACCAATTTGAAGAAAATTTTAATTTTTGAAGGAGGAAGAGGAAAAGACAAGTGCTTGTTGCTGAAACAGATCTGCAAAAGAACCTTATCAGTGAAGCACTGAGTGGCACAATCTTCTCAATATTTATTGGCAAACCAGTGGAATCAAACTTGAACCACAACTCTTCCAATCACAGAAAACGTGCAAGCTAAACAGCAAATCCTGCAAACAAAACCATTAAATCTGAAGGTACATATGAGAAATAGATGACATAGCATGAAAATAATCTTATTTAGCATGAAAATATTAGATCATTCAAACATATGTAGAAAAATAGGAGTAATTAAACTTACTTA
>LPNX010692014.1:258798-326287 GCA_001517045.1 Pseudotsuga menziesii | reverse complement strand
TCTATTTCTATGATTCCAATAATCATTTAGGCAGACAACAATTTAATGCAAAAATTGAAAAAATAGCAGTTCACCTCAAAAGCAGCATGATAATGTTGATCCACACATCAAAAGTACTCCACAATTTAGCCTCCAAATCTTGTCTTTATTTCAACAAAAAGGATTATAAATACAACATTATATGATATCAAGCCTTTCTTCCTAGCTCTAACTAGCTTCAAGAAGGAAAATGATGCTTAATTTATAGCCAGACTGGCCAAGAGGGGTGCATACGTGACTGAAGGAGAGATTGTAGATGACAAAGAGTTAAGTCCATCTTGATATGATGAAGAACTAAGTCTAACTGGACTGGAACTACAAATCGGAGTGACACCTCACTCAATGAGCTAACCCATCCATCAAACAACTGCCATATTGATCCACATGTGTGGAGGAGAGAGAAAGGAGGGCACAACAACTAGATCTGCATGAGCCTGTTAAGCTCCTCTTCAGCTTTGATCCATGACTTCAGTCAAGGAATGACAACTCCTGGTCAATCTGAAGTTGATGAGACTGATTTCCATCAAATTGGAGAAAAATCCACTAATTTAGGAATTTGGATTTGCTCCATTAATTAATTAATATTTGATTTTTTTTGGATTTTCTTACCTCAGTGATGGAAAAATCACTAAAACTTAGGAAAAGTGTGTTTATGGGTTTACTGGGTGATTTGAGTTAGAAAATGAGCACCCCCATGATTGAAACTGACCTTTAACCCCACTTTTATTACAAGACCAATTTTTCCATTTAGACTATTAAAAAATAGCCTAAGTTCTGTGGAAAAATTAAAATTAAAAAAAAAACCTAGGGGGACTTAGCACATGTTCATATGACTCAACCATAATGTCCAGCATGTTTATACATTGACAAAAATACTCTAATATCCTCAATAGGCCCAAATTTCAAGCCGACCACCCCAAGTTTGGAGGCATTGAGTGAAAAACTCATAGATTATCAGTTGGTTATTCAAAAGCCAATAATAACCAAGGGAAAAAGCACTCTGGGCTGATTGTATTGAAAAATACAGTCCAAGATACCGAGTCTTTTACAGACACTACCATTCTAGAACATTTTATTACAACTCCCCCAAGGGGGTATGAACATGTGGTAGATAAAAAAAACTCTTCCAAGAAGCAAGTCTGAAGGTCTTCTGAAGTCCGAACAAATCATCTTTGTCTAGTTCAGCAAGCTCACTTGATAAGACCGACTAAGTACAACTTAGGTGGTAACATCTGGCTCCAACTGTGGGACATGTGCTTGATCTGGTCTCAAGGCAAGGAGAGGATACGAGAACACCAGAATCTCTAGTTTATACACACTGTAAAAACATCTCAACTTGACAAGAAAACCTTAGTAGCACAAGCTTATATAAAATCCAAATGAACCATTAAGCTGATTTATTTAAACAAAATAAATGTAGTTAATTAATGAAAGAAAATTTTTATTATAGCTAAGGACAAAACAAAAATGCAAAAACTAAATGCTCTCTTTTAAGGAGCTTATTTTCCTACTCTAAGTATGATATAAAAAGGCTAGGTGTAATAGAAAATCCAATTTAACCACCTAAGCATTTTATTAAAATAAATTTTTTTTGCCTTGTCTTTGGTTACCAGCCAAAGTAAGGATACTTTATTTAGAAAATGCAAATCTACGAGATGATCCAAAATGGGTGGGTTGGATGGGAAATCATAGGTGTGAATAAAGTCATTAAATTTATTCCCAAAGTGGTACGTGCTTGTGTAGGTTTCTTCAATCCATGACTGGATAGAACTGATATACCAATCAACAAGATGAGGCAGACTGACTACATCATCATACAGATCATCAGGGCTTAGCAAATGATAACTCGTTGCATAATCCCCAGGATGCTCCAAATCATAAGGAACCTCTTTGTGCGGCTATGCATGATATGACTCTGAATGATCATGTGAAAATTCTGAATGCTCCTCTTCCATACTAATATTTTCCCAGGTATCCATGCTCCCCTCCATGGATGTATCATAGATTGGACTTCCACACATTTTTTAATAGATACTCCCTTTTCTGGAAATATCATGGATGGGATTCTCAATAAGATTTTCACAAGTAGTTGGATTATCTATGAAATTCCAATAGTCATCACTCCCATCCATGTCATATGTGGGAGACTCTTCATCCATGGAAATCATGTTCCTGCCTATCCATGTCTTCCTTGTATTCATAACAATCTTCTTCAGAATATTTGGCTTCAAAAATGTTACAAGGCAATAAACATTCCAAACCTTCATCAAGATGTGGAGAACAAGGTCTAGTGTCATCACACACCATACTGATCTTACCATAAGTTTCTTTATAGGATTATATAATGGTTTCTTCTTGAGGTAAATCTCGAGAAAAAATTTGATCATTATCAATAAAATAATCATGAGAACATTCCAAATTTTCAATAGTTTCTATTATGATATCATGAAGAGGATATTTAATATTATATTCAATCGAGGAAACTTTATGGACATATTCAATGGGATCACTTGGGATGTGTTGCTCAATGGGTTCCTCTAGTTTTTCCAAATCTTTATTATTTTTTGTTAACATGATATGAGGATGGTTTTCAACAATGTCTCCAAATAAGGGTTCTTCAAGAAACTCTTCAACATGATTGTCATGGATGTTCCCATCTTTAGAATCTTGTTGTGTATTGAGAGATGCCTCTTGTTATTTAATAAGCCACTTAATTTCTTCCTCTCTTAAATAACTTGGAGGGACTTCCACACATTCGTTGTTGTCTATGAAAACACGAGGAAGTTCTTCGATGGGAGTATCATGGATCTCCTCTTCACTTAAATGTTCAAGAAGTGATTCCAAGTCTTCAATACTTTGTATCACGACAAAACGTCCATCATATGTTTCCATGTAATACTCTGTCCCAGATAGGTAGAAGGTAAATATCTTTTCAAGGAACTTTTTCAAACCATTCATACTACCCGTACCATCATGCCAATGCTCTAAAAACATCCAAACAAAGCTTGGAAATGAGGTTATACATTTATTAGGAAGGCCCTGATAGAGCCAACAAAAGGACTCACCCTGAAAAAGTACTAGCAAACATTTCCATCATATTGTCTTCATAAAGCACATTTGAGTCAGCCATCAACTGAAGGAAATATTTGACATGCTAGATGGGCAAATCACTATAATTTCCATGAAAGACTGGAAGCCATTTATATAAGTCCCCCACACCATGACCAATGTTACGAAAACCTGGAATCTTTGAGAAATCGATAGGTTGAAAAAGTCTGGCTATCTGGGCACCACACCGCTCCCTTAATTCATCCATATCAAAAATTAATAGTATGCATTTGATATAACCATTAAATCTTGTACTAAATAGGTGGAGTTGTCAAGTGATGAGCTTTAAAGGTTTTAATATGTCGCATGGGCTCATCTACACACAACAAAACTTCACAAGTTTATGAGATAACAGGGTTTTATCCCTTCAATGGAGTAGACATGTGAAAAAGAAAAATAAGCATTTATAAATCTTTCACAAAATTTATTTTTTGCTTTTCTTTGTAAAAATAAAAATTGAAAAAAAAGTCCGTGGAGTCGCCAGATGAAAATTAAATATCTACTCTAAGAATTAATCAAACAAAGCAAAAACAAAAAGGAAGAAAACAAAAGTCGTACTCCGGGAATAAAAATATTTATCCCCAGCAACAGTTCCAAAAGATGTTGCCGTCTTTCACACACTTGGGGGGAACATGACATAAATATTCAAGACACTTGGTGTGTCCTTGGGGGAAAGTCTTGAGTCAAGGCTGTCACCTTGTTCTTGACTCCTCCGTTTAGGAAAACTCCTAACGAAGCCAAGGTGGGTATACCCTACGAGTTACTAAGGTTGGTTACTTAGATGATGATGGTATTTAAATGAGTAAATTTTTTAGGAGTTTTGACAAATGAATTCAACACAAGATATTTGCAAGATTTGTTATACCACAACAACATAGAAATCAGAACTTGATAAGCAACAATATGGAAACATATGATGATATCAAATAGATCAGTGCCAATAATAGAGTCCACAAATGAGAATGTTGTTGAAATACTAATGGGTGTTGCAAGTTCTCTTGGTCAACTTTTAAGTTAATGTATGATGAGTTAATTAAATTAGGCAGGGGGGATCCAGATATACCTAGGGGGTACTTGGAGTATGTCCAAAAGCAACAACCGCTACAGATACCAGCAAGGAATGTGTGGGATGAATGGAGTCTCTGAGACTGTGTTCATAATACACCCACTAGGATGTAACAAAGATTGACACCTCGAGGTCACTGTCCAGTAGTTCCCACTTCCTCCAGGTATTTTTCCACCATTTACGGTTTAATCGAGGAGTTGGATTTTCACGTGAGGTGGTTAATTGGGAAAGTGAATCCTAATTATTCTAGTCACTTGTGTTTCTTTTGATGCAGCTTGACTGATTGGTCGAACCGCATCCAAGTGCAGAGCATACACACCGGAGTCTTGTCAATTTTCGTAAATTTTAGGAGCTTGTTCTTGTTAAGAAAAAAGACACTCTAGGAATCTCTTTCGGTCCAAGTGGAGCTCAATCAGGAAATCAAGGAGAGGTTAATTTTACTGCTTGCATGTGAAAAATAACAATGAAAATAGAATCTGAAATACACAACATCGGTTTTCTAATTAGTCCTACCATGATCCTCTTTCACCTTTCAGTTCAATTGGGGATTTGTAGACTAGGTATTAGTATTACTTTGATTTCAAAATATGGAATAATGAAAAATATTATCAAAGTATATAATCTTGCATGACAAGACTAAGCTAGAGCAGAAAAAAGGGAAAAAAGCAAAAAAGTGAAACGGACATGGATCCCCCCTGGGGGATGCGGAGTGGGCTCAAAAGAGCCTACTCGAAGTGATTCTTTTTATTATTAAGGGCTATAATATCAAAAATTTAATTTTCACTTTGTTCCTTGTTATTTGGGATCCAAAGGCTTACAACAAGCTTACAACAAGCTAAAATAGAATCACAGTAGTGGGGGAAGCCTCTGGGAAGCTCCGGTTCACCCAAGAATTGGAAAACAGGAAGAGTCTCCTTCTCTTTTTGGTTAAACCTGATAAAAAATAGTGAGAAATTAAATCAAATGTGCCCAAAAACACTTTAAAAGTGTTTTGGGTCACCATACTAATTACCAGAAATAAACTAAGTTAAAAATAAGTTAAAAAGGGCTAACTTAGTTTTTCAAAAAAGGAACCAAGGAAAGCAAGATTTCCTTTGAATATTGGAAGCCAATAAGATGTGCACTTTTCTTGCATCATTTGAAACTTTAAAGAACAAAAAAAAAGGAAACTACCTTGTTAGCAAGCTACAAATTTCCTTTATAATGCTTACAAAAAAGAGGGTAATTTCAACTACATCTCTTCAAATATTACTTTGCATGCAAAATAAAACTAAGATCTAATCTTAGGAAAGGATCTTACTAACTAGATCTATATATTATTTTCTTAGTGAGATAGATCTAAGCGATAAGATTCTTTAATGCTAACCAATTTGAAGAAAATTTGAATTTTTGGAGGAAGAGGAAAAGAGAAGTGCTTGTTAGTGAAACATATGTGCAAAAGAAACTTGTCAGTGAAGCACCGAGGGGAAAAATATTCGGAATATTTATTGGAAAACCAGTGGAATCAAACTTGAACCACAACTCTTTCCATCACGGCAAACATGCAAGCTAAACAACAAATCCTGCAAACAAAACCATTAAATCTGAAGGTAAATATGAGAAATAGATGACATAGCATGAAAATAATCTTATTTAGCATGCAAATATTAGCTCATTCAAAAATATGTAGCAAAATAGGAGTAAGTAAACTTAGTTACAATGATTTATTCCTATGATTCCAATAATCATTCAGGCAGACAATAGTTTAATGCAAAAATTGAAAAAATAGCAGTTCACCTCAAAAGAAACATGATAATGATGATCCACACATGAAAAGTACTCCACAATTTAGCCTCCAAAGCTTCTCTTTATTTCAAAAAAAAGGATGATCAATACAATATTACACAATAGCAAGCCTTTCTTCCCAGCTGTAACTAGCTTCAAGAAGGAAAAGGTTGCTTTATTTATAGCCAGGCTGACTAAGAGGGGCACATGCCTAACTGAAGGAGAGACTGTAGCTGACAGAGAGTTAAGCCGAGCCTCATCTAATGATGAAATAAGTCTAACTAGACTGGAACTACAAATAGGAGTGACACCTCACTCAGTGAACTGACCCATCCATCAAACAACTACCAGATTGGTCCACAAATGTGGAGGAGAGAGAAAGGAGGGTGCAACACCTAGATCTGCATGAGCCTGTTAAGCTCAGCTTCATCCTTGAGCCATGCCTTCAGTTAAGGAATTAAAACTACCAATCAATCTGAAGCTGATTAGACTGATTTCAATCAAATTGAAGCAAAATCCACTGATTTAAGAATTTGTATTTGCTTCATTAATTAATTAATTTTTAATTAAATTATTTAATATTTGATTTTTTTGGATTTTCTTACCTGAGTGATGGAAAAATCACTCAAAACATAGGAAAAGTGGGTTTATGGGTTTACCGGGTGCTCCAAGATAGAAAATGAGCACCCCCATGACTAAAACTGACCTTTAACCCCAATTCTATTGCAAGACCAATTTTTCTATTTAGACTATTAAAAAATAGCCTAAGTTTTGTGGAAAAGTTAAAATTAAAAATTAAAAAAAAAAACAAAACCTAGGGTGACTTAGCACATGTTCATATGACTCGACCATAATGCCTAGCATGTTTATACATTGACACATAGACTCTAATAACCTCAATAGGCCCAAATGTCAAGCCGACCACCCCAAGTTTGGAGGTATTGAGAGAAAAACTCATAAATTATCAGTCATTTATTCAACAACCAATAACAACCAAGGGAAAAAACACTCTGGATTGATCGGATTGACAAATACAGTCCAAGAGACTAAGGCTTTTGCAGACACTACCATGCTAGAAAATTTTATTACAACTGCCCCAAGGGGGTATGAACATGTGGTAGATAAAAAAACACTTCACAGAAGAAAGTTTGAAGGTCTTCTGAAGTCTGAAAAAATCATCTTTGTCCGGTTCACTAGGATCATTTGATAACAATGAATAAGTACAACTTAGGTGGTAACAACTCTGTTTTATTATTGTTTGAGGGTTAAAATAGTGTTGAATCATGCACAAGATTGTCTAGAAGTGTTGCTACATGGAACTGGATTGGTCAAAATGCCCTTTCTCAGTGGATTGGATGCATGGTTCCACCCAAAATATCCCCAGATCTAAGGAAAACTGAGGTTTTACTAATGGTCAATTGTATTGACCACAATCACGTAATATTCTAGTGATTGCAACATGGTGAACCCCTTAATATTCTTTGTAGGAACCATTTAATAATATCCAAGTGATCTCATTAATGTTATTCTTGAAATTATGGTAATACTTGCATGGTGGGCACCAACATATTCATATCACAATCCTCATTTTGGCTTGATTAGTCCAGTTTTCTGCTTAGGTAGTTTGATTCCTTACCTATGCATAAACTAAGAACTAGTTATTTATTCACCAATGAACAAGTAGGTGTAGGTGCACATCTCTTCCCAGTTTTTCAAGGGCTTGGTCACATTTTTTGGCTTGTATGCTTGTTGTATGCATGAAAAAGTTTAGCTTCACTGTTCAACTTTGGATTCAAGGTAAAATGTTATAGGTATTAGAATTTGGTTTTATATTTTTTTATATTGGGATGATTCTTAATAGGGAATTTATAGTTCATTCAACCATGCCCTTCCGTATGATCATAGTAGCAAATATCATTTCTCTTATGCATCACATTGCTTTCCAATGGAGATAGAGTGAGGGATCTCATTGGACATTTAAATCTGTGGGAGAAAGTGCAACGGTTGGTCATTGAGGTCTCATTCCTAGGCTCATGATTCCAAAGTTTGAGTGGTAGTCTGAGTGACAGCTCTAATGTAAGTCATAGAACTTTCTTTGGAGGCCCTATTTCTGGAGCTATATGTCTTCCTCAAGTCAGAATCACCACTTCTTCCATCAATACTTCTCCGTGGGAGGCCGTTGGTTGGGTTTATATCTGGTCATTTCCTCTTTTACATTAAATGCATACATTCTTATTCTCTCCATGAACGCATTGGCTAGTTGCAAGTCCTTTTGTTTTAATCTGAGTAATAAGTATGTCTATTAATTTTAAGGCTTCCTATTTGCATAGTCATGGGTTATATTCAAAGCATAGTCATGGAACCCTTGAATCATAATGAACAATGTATTGTTATGTATGGTGTGCAATTATAAGAAATGGAACTTTGAACATGCATTCATTTTTGAAGACTGATTTTGTTTACAGCTCACCAAGAGTTTTTTCTTATGGCCCCAGAAAAAGCATAAAAGGCTGAAATCCCCGTGTCCATGGAAGTTATATCTCTTCCCAAAATCTGTTTGTGGTAGTACAGAGTCTACACATTTTCTCCTATGTTGGGATCTTTACTACTGTAAGTGAGTTTATTTAAACTTGCAAAGGTAAACTCTCCTTTTATAGCATGATTCAATTCATCAAAATTTTATAGGAATGCCGTGTTGATTATAGTCACTGTAATATTTCCTAGTGGTATTGGGGGCCTTCTAGAAATTGTTCATCTCACATTATATGGAAATTACAGAGGCAGAGACTCACAACCAAATTAAGTAGAACTCTAATTGATGTACCCATAAATAAATAATAAACAATGGATCATATGTATCTGTTCTCTCAAAGAAAAATAACATAATTTTTGGTGTAGTATAAACCTGAATTACATCAAAACTATGTTCTTTTCTATTTCTTACAAGTAAGTTATGTAATTTTATATTTCTTACAAGTAAGTTCACATACGGTTAACTATTCTTACACTTAAAATACAATTTACAACCAAATAGCTCCATATTGTAAACAAACAATTTTCTAGCACCTAATACTACAAAACTGCATTTCTAGTTTTGTATTTCCATTATATAATCTTGCTCACATAAAACAAAAAATCATAAGAAAAAAATATAGCATCACTAAGCAGAGCTGTAAAAAATCTATAACTACAATTTTTATAAGATAAATCTACTCAAGTGGACTCAAGCCAAATATCCCTAGTCCAAGTGGATCTAGAACAAATCAAATACATAATACATCCTATTTTCCTAGATCAAATATAAATGAAATACAATAGATAAATCACTTACCTACAGTATGAAAATCCTCTTCTCTCTTTGTTGATCCAAACTATAGAGCCTTCAAATCTCCAGCTGAAAAATCCTATAAAGAAAGTGGAAACAAGCAAACTGTATATGTGTATCCAAACATAAATTGATCTAAACTAACAGTTAAGGAATAAATCTCTAAACATTATTAACAACAACAATGTTTATGGAAAGAGATTTGTATTAATGTAATCAAGGAGATACATAGAATTACAAAGAAAAGCAACATCACAACTTAGCCTTAACGTTGCAATCTTCCATCCAACAATCCAAGCCAAACCAAGCCTCCAAAGCAAGCTAGTAAGCTACCTAGAAATTCCACAAGCAGAATAGTACCATAGTCCTTCCTCCCTTCACAATGGAGAGTGGGTTCAATTTATAAGGCTAAATAGATAGAGTAGGTTAAGGATTAGGAGGAAGGGTCTAAGGGTTCTTCCCCATAGGTTAGGAACCAAATGCCACCTCACCTATAATGTAGGGAAAGTCCTCTACCTCATCCAACTTCGAGAAGGGTCTCGAAGCTTCATTTTTTTCCCTCAAAACACCATCGATGCACCTTTCATGAAGGGAAAGAGCCCCAACGTACCTTGCCCAAAGGGAAACAATGTCAATGGTGCTTCTTGCCTTAGTAGAAAAAGCGCCTGTCTTTTATAGAGGGTTATAAAGGTGGGAACAACCTCAAATCAACCCAGTTTACCATATAGAACTATAGGGATTAGGAATAGGGTTAACACATGGCTCAATATGACGATATTTCTATCTAACAACAATTCTTCATTTCTGGTTTTGTATTTCCACTATTTAAGCTTGCTCACATAAAACAAAAAAATCATCAAAAACAAATTTAGTAGCACTAAGCAAAGCTATAAAAAATGTAACTATGGTACAAATTGGTAAATCTAAAAGGAAAATTAAGGGCTCCCACTCTTTTGCAACTAATACACATTCCACGATTGACAGTTTCTTTTAGAATGAAATCTAGACCTTTTTTTGGTTATAATTCTGGCTCTAATATGCCAATATGTTCACAGAAGAAGATATCTTCGTTAATTTTATTGTTTCAGTTATTTTTAATATGATGTTTGTCCTTTGCATCTCCTATGTAGTTTCATTGTGGTTGCTTCCCAGTCATACTCTCTATACATATCAATCGACGCAGTCAATTAAGTTAGGCTCATCTTGATATTTCACAGTTTATTCTTTTGCTCATTATTTACATTATAGTATCTTTCTTGGCCAATTTAATTAATTTGAATAGGTGATCTTACTTCAGGTTTGTGGCAAGTTCGTTTGGTGTTTCTCACATATGAAACATTTTTTGTGGCATGATTTTTCTCACATAAGAAACATCTTTTGTGGCAAGTTAGTTTGGTTTACTGAAAAAACATTTATCAATTGATTACTGATTATTGATTATTGAGAGTAAATCTAGAATGTAGATCCTATTTCCCAGTTTTTAATCATGTTTTTGTGCATATATGACAACTGAATATTTTTCTCACAACTGCTTAGAAGTTATGCAGTTCTGGTATGCTTTGATTTATTCATCATATATTTGACAAACAAATATGTGAATATGAATATGCAAGACTTGGTGTTAATGTTTAGTAGTTCAAAATTGTTTTGTACCAAAACAATGACAGTATCAAACCTAAGCACAGAGATCACAAGAAAAAGGGAAGAAAACCAAAATCCATGTCCAATTGCGAAGCGAGTTACTTGTGAAAATGAAGATGTAAACATCAGTTTTAGTCTCAGTAGTTCAAATAGGCTAGCTTTTTACAGTTAAGGTTGGCTATGGTCATCAAAGTGGAAATTCTATGGGAAGTTACATTACTCCTAAATAAGTCTGCCCCTGGGAGGATTTCAATATAAAATTGATTTGTGATATTTAATTTTAATTTTAGTTTTCACTTTCATATATCCATGAGTTAACAAATGCATATGAATTATTGATCCATTGTATTGACACTTTTTTGGAAACTACAAAAGATAGAATATCTACCTATAACAAGTAGAGAAAGAAAGCATGGGAGAGGGTGGGGTGGGTATTTCATAACAATTCCCTTGGATGATGGATAGGATTTGGTTTTTCCAAAACAATTGCAGTAACAAACCTTAGTACAGATCTCACAAGAGAAAGAGAAAAAAACCGCAATCTATCTTCAAATGCCAAGCTAGTTACTTGTTAATTATGGCTGACAAACTTGTGATTGGTTAAGTTCTTAGAAAAGAAATTTTTTAATATACCTGTTTATGGCTTATGAGTAATGAAGACCATGCTTGTAGATAAATTTTCCTCTGTATTTACCTGTTAGATCGGGATTGAGACTATATTGAAGGAGAGTTGTAGGTCATTTTGCATCCTATCTAATAGATAATTGGCATGATGCAAAATGTCCAATATATAGTGCGTATTTGATAGATGGCACCATGACCATGGCCAAAAATGTGTTATGTCATGTCTTGAATCTATTATTATAGAACTAGAGAATTAATTTGAACTTGCTGTAAATATTAAATTCATCCAAAACTGGAAACATGGCAATCTTTCTTTCTGATCTGAGAGGGACCATCAATTTTCTTGGACTTTTCTACTAAAGAGTTAACCAAATTTTTCTATATGAATCTTTCAACTTCGAATATGCTTGGGGTTGCAGTTACCAACAAAACTATGTCTCCACCTCTTAATGAACACAAGAAAAAACTATATGAATGAGAGGTTGGCTAGGTATTTGAGAGCTCGCAAATGTCCACAACTGTTGGGGCTACAAATTAACTACATTACTATTATTCACATGTCTCATTGTTAGCATAGCATACCTTATCTACAATAATGGACAGTATGGATGGAAAAGTAGCCTTTTCTCCATGAATTATGAGTGACTGTTATACTATAGTATATCTCTAAGGATTTGGTTATGGTTAAAATATATAGTGGGTCTATTGGTCAACTGCTTTAAGTTCAGAACATGGTTATATCTCTAAGAATTTGGGAATTGGTCAACCAATTTAAGTTCAGGACATGGTTATCATATTATTGACAAAAATCAAGCAATGTTACATGGGGATGTGCTCCCCCAAATGAGGGGCATTTGCTGGGATGCAGAAGCCCAATGGGGTATGTTTACCAATTCCCCCTTTAGACAAACATGGGGAGACATCTCCCAAGAAATGGGGGACATTTCCCTTGTGTGATAAACTCTTTGAAACATGACTTTGAAAAGGTAGGCTCATGGCCTTTGGATTTAAAAAATATCAAATGTTTAGAAAGAAAAAAAATGTGTATTTATATTATGATTTCATTGGCCATGTTCATGACTTGTTATTGTTTCTTATATATTTAACTTTTTGGGTTTTGGTTGGAATTCACTATGTTGGGGACTTTGACTTATCCCACAATGTTTCCTAAAATTTGGGAGGTGTCTCCACACATCCCTTGAATCCATTTCCATGTCCCCACACTCAAATCTTGGAAACTTGGTGAAACATTGCATTAATTTGAACCAATACAGGGTTTGTATCTACAAATTGTCAGTGTAAATTAAATGATGTTTATCAATGAACTGCAAAAAGGTCTAATTTTGTGAAGAAGATATGTTGTCAATATAGGCCATTAAATGTAAACAGTTATGTCATTGAATTCTTGAGTTGAAAAAGATAGCCCCTTAACACCTTATGATTGCAATCAATATACTATGCTAATTTCTTCATTATTCATTCATGGCATACGAATGGGTGGAGCATATGGAAAGACCTGGATTCATTTTTCTTAGTGAAAAATAAACATTTTAGATATCTTCCCACTTTCACCATTACTTCAAAATTGTTAGGATGCGCATGAAAAGTTCCTTAACATGTGAAAAACCCATTTTAAATATTTTTTCCTCGATTACATGTCTTATGCTTTCATATATAATCATTGCATCTTGGAAAACTGAAGTTAGATATCAGCGTTGTTAGCCTTTCATATTATGATCGACATTGTCACTCTAATTTCTATACATTTTTAGGTTTGTATAACAAAGAAAATATTGAGGATAAGTGTTATATCTAATGTGTTTTGATGAAGATAGATCATCTCAGTTTCCTTATTGAAAAGGATAGGTTACGCTAAATACATAGATTCATTTAGTGGAGCTTTCAAAAGCTAGGCATTTTGGATAAATATACAAAGGATCATTTACAAGTTGTACAACTTGGGATTAGAATTCATTGATATATTATTCATTTCTTCATTGATGTGATGTCAATGCTTGTTATTTCAAGTTAGTGAATAAGAAATAGAAATTGTGTTAAAAATGGGGCATCATATAACTATTCACTGCACACCATAGGAGCCATTTGTCATCATCCAAGGCAATGATCCTTTATGTGATATAGAACAAAGTCTACATATGTGTATGTCATGAATGATGGGATTTTGCAGCATGATGTATGTCATGCTTGTTTGAATTCTGTGGATTGTCTTCCAAAAGAATAATGTGGATCATATATGGTATATCAATATTCTTCTCACATGTAGATATCTCCATCTTTTTTTTCAAACAAAAATGTTGTATTTTGAGCTTGTTGATTTGTACTTAAATTGATAATCTCTTTCATTTCTTATAAAATATTTGCTTTTTACCGGTGATCTTCTTACCACCATAAGCATGTCATAATCTAGGATTTTTGTGCTTGTAAACTATATTGATCTTGATTTGGATTTCTTTTCTTGTAAATTATTTTTATCTTGATTTGTTTATCCAATATGTTCCAATACCTATTCGCCTTGAGTTTCAAGATTAGCTTCATTTACGAATGTCAATTTCACTTTGAGGTAAATGTCATGTACATTGCATAGAAAAATGATAATAGAAAGACTTGAGGTCTGCATAACGTTAGAATTTTTCTTTCAATATAAAACTTTTCATGATATGAAATGTGTCTCACATTGAAGTAATTTGAACACAATAATGACCTCAATTTTCTAGTGGAGGCCAAGAATGATCATAATTGTTGGAATATAATCCGTCAGGATTATACGTTATTGTAAATATTAGGAATATGAAGAGACTCTCAGATGTGTGATCCCAAGAGTCATCGTAGATGTATAAATAAAGGATTTCTATGGAGAAATAATATGACTCAGGATTTATTCATTTCAATAGTGGTATCAGAGCGATTCATAACTCCTGCATGTACAGTCTGCATTCTGCTGCTATCTGCACCCTGGGCTTTCCTTAGTCTGTAGATTGCATGCATTGGTGCATGCGTTGGATTCTCTAATGTTCATGAGTGATGCGATAGTATTTATCTTCCCTCTACTATTTGATCTTGTTGGCTCAGCTCTAGCATATGCCATCTGCGTAAACAGACCTGGAAGATGCCCATTATTTCTTTGATTCCTCTCTGTAGTATGTTTTCTCTTAGCGATCCAGTGCACAACCCTAATCCATTGAACCTTGGTGAAATTGGAGTTGCATTGAGTGTGTGAGACCATTCACTATTATTGCTGGTGCATAAAATCAGATACATTGAATGCTAGTGCAATTGGAGTATCATTGAGTACTGTGTAAAGATTACGATAGAGCTGCATTGATTTATGATAGTGACAGTCTTCACGTTCCACAAATATTTCAGAAGATTATCTGAGCTCTCACAGATAGTTAACGTAGTGGCATTGTTTCGGGATACAAATTTTTGCATTAAGAAGTGTTGCGATTACTAGGGTGGAAACCCTAATTTTTTGTTGTTTGTTGGTATCACTAATGAAACATGTAGCTTATGTTGGTAAAGACTACATCATGGATGGTGTTTTCTCTTGTCTGTAGTGAACTATTCATGCTGATAAACTGCGACCATTCTGTGAAGATCGTGTAAGCTCGTGGAGTCTGTAAACATTTTCATTCATGTTGCTGGTGTATATGATATATTGGAGACTCCATTGAATGATACATGCTGCTGTGTGAAAGAGCATCTACTTCCTGAAATGTTGCGACTGAAGTTGCTCATTCCAATGGTGAAGATTCACAGTGTTTCTCAAGTGCATGGAGGTAAAATCTTTGTGTTCTATTTTCTTATGACCTTCGAAAGTGCATAAAACCTAATTTCTTCCCCAATTCATGTGCATGGAGTTTTCTAGGAAATTTTGCAAATATTTTCATATGTACGAGATGGTTGATGTGTATTGAAGATGTCCATGACTGCTTTATTGAAGCTTTGAGTTAGAATGTATGTGTATGGGAGTGCTGGGTTTTCTCCTTTTGATTTGAAGTTGGTCTTTGAGCTTGAGTGATAGATACAACAGAATATTGTTGGTGTTTTTTGTGAATTGCTTCCATTTTCTTGAAGCTGCTCGTTATTATAATCGAGTTGGTGCTCTCCCTCACCACTTGAATATTGTAATCGAGTTGGTGCTCTCCCTCACCACAAGACTACTTGTGAAATGCATGAAGGCCGAGTCTAAATGTGAGTGAAGAAGCTCATGCTTGTATTCATCTTGACAGATACATTGACATTGTTGTAAATCTTGAGGAAGGTGGTAGAGACTTAGACCTGCACCTTTACTCTTTCTTCTTTTTCTCTTATTGTTTTAGTTGCAAGATTCAATCACAAAAGATGCAATCTATAGAATCTAGAGAATCAATTTTCTTTGCTCAAAAAACAAAGAACCACACCAAATACCAATCCAATGATCATCCCAAAGGAGAAAGCAGCAAGAGAGGTAGAGGAAGAAGAAAATTCAGAGGTTAGAGGAGGCAAAAACAACTCCAGCAAAAGATTAGATTTGAAGTGCAAGCATTGTGGAAAGATTAGACACACATCATATTAGTGTTGGGCTTCGTGGGACTCCATCAAAGACAGACATAACCAGAAGAAAGATGACAATAAGAACCAAGATGCTAGTAAATATTCATATTCTGCTCATTCTATTGTTGCACATTGTAATCTTGGTATTAATGAAATGATTTCACTTTCATCTTACACAGATTATTGGCTACTTGATACTGGTGCAACATCACACATGACTTTTGGAAAAGATTGTTTTGAAGAACTTAATGAAACAATAAATGGCATAGTTTAGTTTGCAGATAAGTCAAGTTTTAAACCAAAGAGAATGGGCACCATTCGGCTGAAGATGCCTAGATTCCCTGATTTCTTATTGAAGAATGTTCTGTATCTTCCAGAGTTGCAGAGAAGCCTTCTGTGCTTGGTGTAGATTCGACAGCAAGGCCATTCCATCCACATGTTTGATGGAATCATAAAAATAAGAAAGTCCTCTAACAACCAAGTCATCATGATTGGATACGAAGATGGGAAGCTGCTGAAGCTAAAGGGTTCATCTACAAGGGTTCAGAACTATGCCTACCTCTCTCAGCATGGAGAAGGTAATCTGTCATCAAGTTTATTGTGGCATGCAAGATTTGGTCATCTGAATTATAACAATCTTCGTTTGTTGAGAAAGAATGGTTTATTTGGTTTTCCCACCATTCCCAAAGAGAAGAGCAAATGTGATGCATGTATATTAGGGAAACACAGTAAGTTGCCATTCCATGAATCTAATTTCAGAGCAAGTAGGAAAATAGAATTAGTGCATTCTGATTTATGTGGCCCAATGCCAACTCCTTCTACCAATGGGAATAAGTATTTTATGACTTTTGTTGATGACTACTCAAGAATGTGCTGGATTTACTCATTAAAGACAAAATCAGAAGCATTTCAAACATTCAAGGACTTTCATGCATTGATAGAAAAACAAGCACAATCTAAAATTGGTACACTTTGTACTGAAAATGGGAAAGAATACACTTCAAATGCTTTTGAAGATTATCTTCGCCAACATGGAATTGCACATCATACTACAATTCCCTATAATCCTCAACAAAATGGTGTAGTAGAAAGAATGAACAGAACCATAATGAATATGGTACGCTCAATGATGTTTTTTAAGAATGTAAAACTAATGTTTTGGGGTGATGCAGTGAAATGTGCAGCCTATTTGAGAAACAGAAGTCCCTCGAATGCTCTTGATAACAAGACTCCACATGAAATGTGGTTTGGCCATGTCCCTTCAGTCAGGCATCTCAGAGTTTTTGGTTCAACCTGTTATGCCTTGATTCCAAAGGAGCAAAGAAACAAGCTTGGTGCTCGAAGCAGAAAATGCGTTTTCCTGGGGTACGAAGAAAACTCCAAGGAATACCGTTTGTATGATGAGGTAAACAAGAAGTTTGTTATTTCCAGAGATGTGATTTTTCTTGAGACTAATAAAAATGACCAGTCCATTGAGAGACATCTTGATCGTTTGGAAAAATATCCTCATCCAAAGAAATATTCTAAAAATGAATATGAAATTCCAAACCTTGAAGGGGGGATTCCTATTCTGGATCAACCTTTGGAATTTCCATATGAAGCACCAACTCCCTCGCATGAAGAAGTTCCTGTTGCTTCACCTAAACAAGATATTCAAATGGATGATGTGATTGAGAGATTTGGAAGACTCAACCTTGAAGGAAATGAAGCACCACTAGCTGATCAACCAGGACCATCACGAAATATTCCTAAATGGGCCACAAAGACACTTGAAAGTTTCCATACGGATGAAGTTGGAAAGACAGGAATGAGAAGTTCAAAAAGACATGAGGATGGAGGAGAAGCAGATAATTAAGGTGATGACATGGATGTATCATTTGATTGTGAATTTAATTTATCTGCTAACTTTGAACCAACTTCCTTTGAAGAAGCTTCTACTTGAGTTGAGTGGAAAGAAGCTATGCAGAATGAGTATGATGCACTCATGAAGAATGGAACTTGGAAGCTGGTTGACCCTCCAATTGGAACCAAACCAATTGGCTGCAAGTGGGTGTACAAGAACAAATATAGATCATATGGCTCACTTGACAAGCACAAAGCGAGGCTTGTAGCAAAAGGCTATGCACAGAAGGAAGGAATTGACTATGAAGAAACATTTTCTCCTATAGCAAAATGGGCTACCATCTATACCTTACTCTCTTTAGCTGCTCAGAATGGGTGGAAAGTTCATCAGATGGATGTGAAGATTGCTTTCTTGAATGGACACTTGAAAGAGAATGTCTTCATGTCTCATCCAGAAGGCTTTGTTGTGAAAGGAAAAGAACAAAAGGTATGCAAGCTTGTCAAAACCTTGTATGGCCTTAAACAAGCGCCTCGCGCATGGTATGAAAAATTAACCGAGCATCTTTTGAATTTAAATTTTGAACATTTTGATCTTGATGATGCAACACTGTTTATAAAGAAAGTTGGAAGATCTGTTGTGTATCTTCTGGTGTACATAGATTATCTTTTGATGATAGGGAACAATGAGAGCTATATAGAATCCATAAAGAAAGATTTGAAAAAGATATTTGAAATGACAAATATGGGACATCTCCACTATTACTTAGGCATTGAAGTCACTCAACATCCTAAGTACGTATTCCTATCTCAGAAAAAATATGTTGGAGAACTACTAGACAAATCTTGCATGACAGAATGCAACCCTATCTCTACTCTAATGGAATAGAAAATGAAGCTCACATCAAGCGAAGGAAAAGAATTTGAGGATGCGACCAAGTATTGACAACTTGTAGGAAGACTTATCTACCTTACAACAACTAGACCAGATATTTCTTATGTTGTTGGCATACTTTCAAGGTTCATGCATAAACCTTGTGAAGGACACTGGTCAGCTGCAAAAAGAGTTCTAAGATACTTGAAGGAGACTCAAGACGTTGGACTCAGGTACTCTAAGGTGGATGACTTCAAACTTATTGGGTACTTAGATTCATATTTTGATGGCGATAAGGAGATAGGAGTATCGAATTCTTGATACACTATGAGTATTGGATCAATAGCTGTCTCATAGAGATTACGCAAACAGTCAGTTCCGGCAGATTCAACAACAGAAGCAGAATATGTGGCTGTAGTTGAAGCAATGAAATAAATAGTATGGCTCAGGAAGATACTTGAAGATTTGCAAGAAAAACAAGATAACTCCACTCCATTATTGATCGAAAATACTTCTACAATCAAGCTGGCTAAGAATCTTAGATTGCATGATTGAACCAAACACATCAACACAAAGTATCATTTTATTTGACATCATGTAGAGTCCAAGACAGTCCATCTTCAACATTGTTCTAGAAATGATCAAGTTGCAGACATATTCACCAAAACACTTGGACAAGAAAAGTTTGAAAGATTCAGAAACATGCTCAAACTTACTAACACCCCTTCGGATTAAGGGGGGTATTTTTGGAATATAATCCGTCAGGATTATACGTTATTGTAAATATTAGGAATATGAAGAGACTCTCGGATGTGTGATCCCAAGAGTCATCGTAGATGTATAAATAAAGGCTTTCTATGGAGAAATAATATGAATCAGGAGTTATTCATTTCAACAATAATGTATGACTCTATTAGTTTATCAATTTGTCAATATTTAGGTCCATGCATGTTCATTGGACCATTAAGGGACGAGATAACAAGTGGAGTCCCCAATTGCCCCGAATCTAGTTAGTGCAGTTGTGTTTCACTGACAAATTCCAATTGTGACTCACGAGTATACATGTTCTATTGTTAATGATGTGATTCATATTATTTGACTATTGTTGTTGTTCCTCTCTTTTTACAATATTTTTTAAATCAGTGAAAGATTCTCTAGGTTTTACATTTTTTTTATAATGAAGTGAAATATTCGCCAAGATTCTACAATATCTTATAACTTAGTGAAAGAATCACCAATATTTTACAACATTATATAATAAAATGAAAGATTCTCTAGGATTTTACAACATTATATAATAAAAAGAAAGATTCGCCAAATGTTTTTATATATATATATTATATTATTGATAAATCACCTTCAAATTTTCCTATATATTGAAGAGATTTGCCCATTTTTATACATATAAATCTATGGGGGGTACTTAAAATCATCTCTGGTCCCTCTCTAATAGATTTCTTCACAAGAGCTAAAATGTTTAACCCATTTTATGAAAGGTAGGAAATAAGAGGTTGTGAGAGTTTATAGAACTCATTTCCTTCCAGAAAGGGGTCAATCCCCAAGAGAATATTTTTACCACTACCTATTATCCAAGAAAACCACATACCCGACAAAGGATAAGACTTAACAAACCCATTCCAAACATTTGAATCCCCTGAGACATATTTGTTTGGAAATCTAATTTGCTCAACTCCTATTTTTTCTCTAAGTATTTTTCTTGCAAAATATCACTCCACATTCCAGACCCAAAAAGACCCCTCCAAAAACTTTTTAGATTTAAAGAAAAACTAAACTAAGGAATATTTTTAACTCCCCAACCCCCTAATTTATTAGGAAGGGAGATTTATTTCCAACTGGACAAATGAATTCTTTCCTTGTTAACATTCTTATACTATATAAATTTCATCATTATTTTCCTCAAATTATGTAAAATGGAAGCAAGGATCTTTTCTAATTAGTGCCAATAAAATGGAACACTCTCCAATACTCATTTGACTAAAGTCAATATTCCTCCAAGAGAAGGCAACTTGAAACACCAATTCCCTATGTTTTTCTCCTCTTTCCTCACAAGCCACATCAAATCTTCCTTCAAATAATTATTGGTTTGAGAAAATAACCTAGATGTTGTCATTTCCCCATCCCAATAGTGACTACTAGTTAACAATGTTTCACCAACCTACTAGTTCCCTAGGTTGGGGTGGAGGCATTAAACCTTGCAATAAGCGAGATATGGGACGCCAAGATAACCTTAATTTACCATAAACACATTAAATTGGGTCATATACATAATAAATATGGATAAAATAAAGTTGTATTGCTTCACGAAGACACTTGGAGGTTCATGGAGACATTGGATGGCTAGATTTCTCCTTAAACTTGTCATGAGATAACTCCAAATTCAAAATTATGAGGAATTTAAATTTCTTGGAAGGACAAGAGGTGTCAAGTAAACTTTCATGAGTCTAAGGATTCAAATGGGTGAAGAGGAATAAATTCCCATGGAAGAGGAAGAGACTAGGAAGAAACTATATGCCACTTGGAGAGAGATTCCCCACATTTTATGACAACAATGATGAAATATTATATGAAAAAAAAAGTATTGATTGCATACATATGAAAATATGACATGTTAGTGATAAAAATATCCACCAATAGGGAACACTTGGATGTGGGTGGAAACAATTAAAATTTGGAGGAAGATTGAGTATGAGAAGGATAAGTGTCATAGGGGTTACTAAACATCAAGGATGAGTAGGAGGAATCCTATGGGAGGGAATTGAACCTTGAAGGAAATTAGCATATTTATAAAAATATGTCATGAGGAATGAAAATTTATTTTTATCATTTTATAGTTTTCCTTTTGAATTTTGGAAAGCACTAGCTTGTCCATTGCATGATGAGTGCTCACTCTCCCTACTAGTGAGCCAATTTCGAGGGAGTTAGATTCTCATCCAAATTGGTTGTTGGAGAGGAGAATATAAAATATCATTTCAAGCTTAATTTAGTGTTTTTATTCATATAGGAGGCTTATAAATTTTTATATATATCTCTTTCCCCCATTCTTTCATTCCCTACCTCTCAATCCCCATGTTTCCACATGAAGGCGCATTAGTGTGAATGATGCTTGCACTTTGTTGAGTTCAGTTTATGCCAAAGAATGGTTTAATGATGTTTGGATATTTACTATTTCCATTCTACTCTCTGCAATTCTAATTAGAATAAATACATATGCAAAAATGTCACATTTCCAAGCTATGGATTGACTAGTTTCCATGTATTGGTTTCCATTTCAAAGGAGTTATTTATATGATTTGTATTGAGGGGTTTATCTGATTTTAAATTATTTTGAGTAGTGTATGTATGTGTTTTTTATGGTATATAAACCACATGCTATTTTTCTAAGAATTTCATATACATTTTATGAGTCAAAGTTAAGCTTTCAATGTCATTTCCCTTGAGCAATAGCACTGGAAATATGCATTTGAACATGAAGAATTATAAATATATTTGAAGAACATATTTCCAAACAAAATGAAATTGAATTAAGTCTAATATAAGTCCCCATATTCTACTTTTCAATTTGTGAGGGTCTCGCATGAGTTGGGAATCCATTTATGCTCACACCCTATGGGGAATTTAATCACAATTTACTAGTAATTTTCCCAATTTTTCCAATGACCCAAAATTGATTTGAATATGTCTATAACCAGTTATAAAGTCACCATAGAGACCATTTATTGGTCCTATTACTCACCATATCAGTATATACCAAATCTGATAACCTTCTATTCCATTCGAAGCCCCAAGAGTCAAGACTAGTCAACACAATTTTGCCCCAAATTCTTCCTTTGTTTGTAATTTTCAAATTGGGTCATTACAGTGGTATCAGAGAATGATCCTAGAACATGTTGGAGTTTCCTATTAATTTTTTTAGATGATGGTTTCCCCCATTAGGAACTGATATTGAAGACATTAAGAATGGAAGATAAGGAGGTGAAGAAGTTAGTTCTACGTACAAGGAGATTAGGGAAAAACTAGGATTCAGAGTTATGGATGATAAGGGGGATAATAAGGAACTTAAAAAATTCATGAAGGAAACCCTTGAAAACATGACCAAACATTTTATTCAAGGGTTCGAATTTTTGGCTATCCAACTTGTGGGCAAGTCAACACTCGGGAGTAGTAATGGTACAACTCATGATGAGAAGAAGACTTATGGGGAGGTTATTTTTTGAAATCCTAGACCTCATAACTGACCCCATGAATTAAAGAATGAGTCTGGACCTGAAATTCCTAATTTTTTAGAGTCCAAAGAGGTCCCTTACACTACTTATGATGTGATGGAAGAACAAATGATTGGAATCAACTAAGTGATGAAGGTAGGAAAGTCCTACCTTTTGATCAGTTCATGAGGTCCTCTCTTCATTTTAGGCATGGAGGAAGTGGGAATAGAACACCTCCTCTTAATAAACAATTAAAGTATACCATGTGAAAATTAAATATCCTTTTTTGATGATTCTTCCCAAATGTATGCTAGTGCTTGGTTACAAAAATTAAGTGTGTATTTCCAGTTAAATCCTATGGTTGAAGAAGATGCATTTAAAGTGACCATTTTACATCTTGAAGGGAAAGCTAGTGATTGGCGGTTTCATGGTATTACAAACTTGGGACATGATCCTATTTTTTCTTATGATGGTTTCTCCAATAAATTGATGAAGAGGTTCTAGAGGAAAGATCACAAACTTCCTTTCAAAGAACTAGCACAATTGAAGCAAGTTACAACACGTGAATCATATATGTTAGAGTTTGAAACTATTTCAGTAATGGTTTCTGATGTATCTATGGCTAGGTTGGTTTTATTGTTTACTAAAGGATTGATAGAACCTTTGAGAGGGCTCATGAAATCCCACAAGCCATCTACATTGAAGTATTCCATGAATTTGACAAGAGACTTGTAGAATGTGTTTCCAAGAACCATATACCCCCTAAGCAGGATTTTCATTCCAAATTCAAGGAGGGTAAGAAAACATGGCAAAAGGAATCATTTTCCAAAGAAAATAAGGGAGGTCCAAGAAAAGAAGAAATTAGAAGAAAGAAACTATGCTTCACATTTCAACAACCTTGGGTTAAGGGAATTAAGTTTGCAAAGGGGAAGACACACTACATTGAAGTTTTTTATGAAGATGAGGAAGAGGGAGAGGAGGAAGAAGAAAAAATCGAATCCTAAGAAGAGGGGTATGAAACAATAGAAGAATAAAAACCCACTCCCAAAACATGAAAAATTGCAGTACTTTCAGGTGTACCTAGATTTCACAACCTAAGGCTCAAGGGTAACATACAAGGACAAAAGTTTACATTCCTAGTGGATGGAGGAACCACTCATAAATTCATATATGCATCCTTGGTGGAGAGGATAAAGTTACAAGATGAAACTTTCAATGGTTTCACAATCATCATTCCAAGTAACAATTCTATGGACTGCACCAAATAGATTCAAAAGCTTCAAGTTACTATAGGAAATCATACTATCACTGACCATTTATAAGTAGTGAATGTGGTTTTGGGAGTCCAATGGTTGTATTCTTTAGTGGAGCATACATTGAACTATCAAGTCCCTAAAATGAGGTTCAAAATTTGGAAAGGAACCTAGCCCATTGAGAGGAATGCACACCTATCCAAATCAAGTGGTGTCCTCTAATAGTATGAGGTCTATATTGAGGCATGGAGATATAGAATCGGATGTTGAATGTTTGATACATCTTCTAAACCTTGCTTGAATGTTTCCAAGCATCCTAATGATATAGAGCAGTTAATGAGTACGTATGAGAGGGTTTTTAGAGACCTTCCCCTAGGAAGACCACAAGAAAGAGGGCTGGAGCATATCATTCAGTTAGGGATACAAACCCAACCTATAAAAATGCAGCCTTATAGGCACCCCAAAAGGATTCAAGATGAGATTGACGAGTCCATTAAAGAATTTTAGAGTTGGGTCTCATAAGAACTAGTTCAATCCCATATGCTTCTTTAGTTGTTATGGTAAAGAAAAAGGATGGAACTTTGAGGATATGCAACAATTTTAGATCTTTGAATAAGAAGATAACAAAGAATAGATATCCCATACCAAGGATTGATGAGATCATGGATGCGATCCATGGAGCTAAGTTCTAATCAAAGATTGATCTTAGATCTGGTTATCATCAAATTCAAATGAGGTAAGAAGACATACCAAAGACTTCTTTCAGATGCCACTATGGTCACTTTGAGTTTGTTTCCATGCCCTTTGGCTTGAAAATTTATCTTGCCACATTCCAATCATGCATGAACAATATCATCAACAAGAAAATTTGTAATTTTGTTCTAGTTTTCTTTGATGACATTCTTATTTACAGTAAAACATGGAAGGAACATTTGCATCATCTAGAAGTCATAGTAAAAATTATGCATGATCAATATTTGTTTGCTAATATGTCAAAATGTGAGTTTGGTTTGACATAGTTTTGTATCTTGGACACATAATTGGTCAAGATGGTGTGAAGGTGGATATGGAAAAAATAAAATCCATTATAGAATGACCTCATCGAAAAAATCTGACTATATTGAGAGGATACATTGGAATGTGTACCTACTATAGAAAGTTTGTGAAGGAGTTCTCCCAACTCACCTCACCTATCACTGATTTTACAAATAAATATGCTTTCTAATGGCATGAAGGGGATGAAAAATATTTCCAAATAATGAAAGAGGTAATAATCAATTGTCCTATTGTAGCCTTGCTTGATTTGTCTAAACGATTTGTCTTTGAATGTGATGCATCACGAGAAGGCATTGGAGCAATCCTAAAGCAAGGACAACACCCAATATCTTTTGAGAGTAGGAATATAAAGCCGCATGAGAAGATTTAATCTATTTATGATGAAAAAATGTTATCCATAATGAATTCTTTGATCAAGTTCAAGAAATACTTGGGGGGAAACAAGTTTGTGGTTAAAACTGACCATAACATCTTAACATATTTCCTCACTCAAAAGGATCTAAATGAAAATAAGAAAAAATGGGTGAGTAAGATTCAAGAATTTGAATTTGATATTGAATATGTGAAGGTTGAGAATAATGTGGTAGCTTATTTCTTATCCATAATACCTTCTATTTCTCGAATGGATGTTGTAGAAAATTGGAAAGCTATATTAGAAGTAGAACATGCCAATGATAATTTTTATTGTTATATTTTTTATGGGACTAAACATTATGTTATATATAAGGTGTTGAAAGGAATCAAATAATACAAATATAAAATCTATTTGGTCTTGGGTTTGAGTTTGAAGGAGGAATTTTTAAGGAGAGCTCATGATTCTCCTCTAGCAGGTCACCCTAGTTTCTTTAAAACATATAGAATGTTGAGTGAAACATTATCATGGAAAGGGTTGGAGGATGATATTATGAAATATGTTAATGAATTACCCACATGTCAAAAAAAAAAAGTGGAGCACACTCATCAAGTGTCCTCTTACACCCCTTTCCTATTCCAGAACAAAAATGGGAGAGAATTTCCATGGATTTCATCACTAGTTTGCCCAAGGTACTTGGTAAGGATTTCATATTTGTAGTGGAGGATAGACTCACTAAATTTTATAATTTATTTTATATTACCACAACATTCACTGCTGTACAAGTGGTTGAACTATTCTTTAAAGAATTTTTTAAGTTGCATGGGCTTCCCAAGAGCATTGTTAGTGACAAAGACAACATATTTTTGAGTGCATTTTGGAAAGAAATATTCAAAATGGGAGGAAAATATTTGAAAAATAGAAAAATATATCATCCAAAAACTCATGGAAAAAATATAATGTCCCTTTTCTAAATTTTTACCAAAATGCCCAATTTCCCATTTTTTTCACAATTTTGGCTCGTGACTAGTTTTAGTGTCTTGGTCTCCAAATCAGCCGAATTGATCCCAAATATTCAGAGGAGGTGTATGAATGATATAATAAATTAATTATTATTTTCAGGGATGTATTATTTCCCTCCAATAATTTCTTCAAGTCTGCACTAAATTCCGAACAAGATAGAGGATTTTACTAGCAATTTTGGGCCCAAATTCCCTCGGGGTAAGTGGTAGAAATGGATTACCAAATGTGCATAAACCTACTTGAATTATTAATTAAATAAGTTTATGTGTATAATACATTATAATAGACTCATATTCATAACCATCAACCTCCCATGGCTGTTATTACTTCTTTCAATCAGATATAAAAAACTAGTTTTGGACCCTCGGGGAAATGAGGTGTAGTTTGCTCCAATTGCTATGAAATTCGACCCAATGGCCACAAATTATGATTTAATGAAAATTAAACCCATAATATAATTTAATTAAATTCCATTAATTCATAAATCATAAATATTTTATACATCCATTCCAATCGATCAATATTACACGAGTTTACATCAAGGTAGTGGGGAAATGGCATTGTTTCTTCATTATTGAGCAATAATACATGAGATTTATTGGAATTTAGACCTGTGAGATTTTTGAAATTAAATATCATATAATTTACATCAGAATTCAAAATACTGGAGAAAGAGAATCTCCCTCAAAGACATGAATAGCTCACCAAGTGCGCCTCATTCCATAGAGCTAAAAAATTGTGAGAAAACCTAAGATGAAAGGAAGAACAAGATGAACTTGATATGTCCAAGAGATGATGTATATTGAACATGTAACTTAATAATACATTTATGTTCCTTTAAATACCTTATTTTCCTCTCCAAATATTAACTAGGATGGGAATCTTTCACCCTCGAAATTGGCTAAGGAATGAACTAGTCATCCACTAGCTCTCTCTCTTCACAATAACAATTTTCACAAATGATCAAAAGGGCCTTATCATGGATGATCCATGAATTTTATAAAAATTATTGGTATTATAAGGTTCCAAATCCATCCATAAACCAAATCCAAGTCGAATTGGTGTGGCTTCTCATGCTATGCCATGTGGCCTCTCTCTCCACCTTCCCTCTTCTCCCAAATTCGAGCAGGAGCCTCTTGGCCTTCGCGAACTCCCATGACCACCCTATAATATTCTCTATTCAGGCATGACATGTCATATATGTCATATTTCATCCTTCATATCTCACTTGTGTCATAACTGTCATAGAATGTCCATCATTGGTGTCATAGATGTCATAAATGTAAGGGGAATCTAGCCAAGTGTCCATGAAACTCCCATTTGGCTCTTCCTCTCCCCATGTAATTTAAAATTAATCAAAAATTAGACCTGTGAAGTATATGGACAATTATATTAACATTATAATCCATCCAAAAACATTAGGCTTTCCATAGATTCAAGATTGCAAGAGGAGGATGCCATTTAACATAGGAATCTAGCTTGAGTGGGCCCCATAGTTTTCATGTGTCTCCATTTTCCATAACCATTTAATTTTTCACTTGAATTAGTTTAATTAAATCCATTAAATAAATATGTATTCCATATAATGTCTAAACACAATTTATTAGCTCCCTTATTAACTTCCCAATGTTTCCACCCAACCTAGGGAACTAGTAGGATTGATCTAATTTTCCTGCTATGCAATTCTTTTAATGGGGAAATTAGACAAATATATAGGGTAAACCAATGGTTGGAAGGCTACTTGAGGAACTATGCTAGTGGGAAACAAATAGAATGGATCAAATGGTTTTATTTGGGTGAGTTTTTCTACAATACTACTTTTTATATGTCCATTGGCATGTATCCTTTCAAATCACTTTATGGTCATGATGCATCCACTTTTATTGGCCACATTTTGTTTGATAGTAGAGCCCCAAAGGTTAAGTATTGGATTGAAGAAAGTTAAGAAATTTTTGAAGGTTTTGAAAGATAACTTGTAGGTTGTCCAAAATAAACAAAAACAATATGCAGACCAACATAGAGTGGAGAGGCACTTCCAAGTGAATGAATTTGTATATTTGAGGTTGAATACCTACAAACAAACCATCATAAAGTGTAAATGTTTAGAAAAACTCAAACCAAGGTTTTACGGTCCCTACAAAGTGATGTGAAAATTGGAGAAGTGCCTTATGAATTGGAACTTCCAATAGGAAGTAAAATTCATAATGTATTTCATGTTTCATGTCTAAAGAATTTTATAGGTAAGCATACACGAGTTTCAAATACATTACCTCCCTTGGATGATTATGGAGAACTTATTCTCATTCCAGAAAAAATATTGAAAATAAGGGAAAGAAGGTTAAGGAGAAGAACAATAAATGAATACTTGGTACAATGGGACAATTTGCATGCAATTTGCCTAGTGAGGAATCCACTTGGGAAGATGAAAAATTTTTGCAGCATCAAAACATGGAATTTTTTGAGGACAAGAAATATTGGGTTGGGAGGACTATCATGTCCCCATACCAATGAGACTACTAATTAACAATGTTTCACCAACCTACTAGTTCCCTAGTTTGGTGTGGAGGCATTAAATATTGCAATATGAGAGCTATGGGACCCAATAGAACCTTAATTTACCATATACACAATAAATTGGGTCACATCAATAATAAATATGGATAAAATAAGGTGGAATGTCTTCACAAAGACACTTGGAGGTTCATGGATACCTTGGGTGGCTAGATTCCTCCTTACACTTGTCATGACCTAACCCTAAATTTGAAATTATAAGGAATGGAATTTTCTTGGAAGGTGAATATTTTTCAAGTAAAATTTCATGAGACAAATTATTCTAATGGGTGAAGAGAAATAACTGTCAATGGAAAAGGAAGAGACTAGTAAGAAACTATGTGCCACTTGGAAATAGATTCCTTGCATTTTATCACAACCATGATGGAAGATTATATGAAAAAATCATACCTGATTTTAGACCTATGACAATATTACATATCAAGGACAAAAATATCCACCAAAAGGGAATGCTTGGAGGTGGGTGTCAGAAATTCAAATTTGGAGGAAGATTGAGGTTTGAGGAGAAGGACATGTGTCATAGGGGTTACTAAACATCAAGGATGAGTTGAAGGAAGCCTATGGGAGGGGATTATACCTTGGAGGAACTTAGGAGAGTTATATCAATATTTCATGAGGAATTAGAATTTATTTTTATCATTTTATAACTTTCCTTTGGAATTTTGGAAAGCACTAGCTTGTCCATTGCACTGTGAGTGCTCAGTCTCCCTACTAGTGAGCCAATTTTGAGGGAGTTATATTCTCATCAAAATTGGATATTGGAGACACCACCATAAATTATAATTTGGATATTAATTGATTTTTTTTTATTTCATATAGGATTCTGATACAGTTTGAGATCTATCTCTTTCCCCCATTCTCTCATTCCCCACCTCTCAATCCCCTTGTTTCCACATGAAGGCACACTAGTGTGAATGATGCTTGTGATTTTTTGAGTTTAGTTGAATCCAAATCATGAATGAATGATTTTTTTTTATATTTAATATGTTACTCATACTCTATATAATTCTAATTTTCAGAAATACACATGCAAAAATGTCACAATTCCAAGCTATAGTTTGACTAGTTTCCATGTATTGGTTTCCATTTCAAAGGAGTTGTTTATCTGATTTTTATTGAGGGTTTTGTATGATGTTAATTTATATTCAGTAGGTTATTTATATTCTATTTATTTTATATAACCCTAATTATCTTTTATGAATCATATAATATACATTTTATGATTCGAAGTTAAGCTTTCATTGTCATTTCCCTTAAGCAATAGCACTAAAAATATGCATTCGAATGTGAAGCTTTATAACGCTATATGAAGAACTTATTTACACACATAATGATATTAAATTAAGTCTAATATCATTATCCATACTCTATTTTTCAATTTTATAGGGTTGCACATGAGTTGGGAAGCTATTTATGCTCACACCCTAGGGGGAATTTAATCACAATTTACTAGTAATTTTCCCAATTTTTCCAATGACCCAAAATCAAGCTGCATATGTATATAAAATTTTATAAAGTGACCATATATTCCATTTAGTGGTCGTAAGACTCACCATATCATTATCTACCGAATTGTATACCATCTTGTGTCATTCAAAGCCCCTAGAGTCAAGACTTGTCAACACAATTTTGCCCCAAATACTACCTTTGTTTGTAATTTTCAAATTGGGTCTTTACAAATACCTAAAAACAACCTAAATTATATCATATTTAAAAGGAAATAGAGTTAGAATCTATTATAATACATCCTCTGCTACAACATTTAGAAGAAAAAAATGCTTTTTGTATATTGGCCTATATTCCAAAAGCTTCACAAAACAACTTAATAATTCCATGAAAATTATCCCAATCCTCCAAGAAACTATTTCCAAAAGAAAGAACATCATCCAAAAATACTATATGAGTGATAAAGTGAAAAGGAGTTACTTTGACTCCAGAAAGTCTCATATCCTCTTGTTAGAAAAACAATATCACAGGGCAATAATAATAAACAATAACAAGATGAAAATATTAACCAAATTACAAGAGAGACACATATATAATGTGTTTCACCCAATATGGGATACGTACACACATAAATTTTGAGTCCTGCAGTATTATACCATCCAACAAAATGAAGGGAAAAAACCTACAACAACCTTTTTGCACTTCCTCTTCACTCATAACTTTCTCACACGATCACATAGATTGTTTTACAATGCTACAATATAATACAATACAATACAAAATAGTATTACAATGATTTCCTTTTATAGGGGAATTACCACAGGTCACCGAATACCATGGGTCCATAAACTGTTGGCCAAGAAACATCCCAAAAAAAATCTTTCAGGGGTTTCGCCCCCCTCCTCACCAACGAGGGGGTATGTTCCCCATAAACCCCCATGGGGGATGATGTTCCCTCGCACCTCCCTTCTAGGATGAGTGTATAGTAATATTGGAGTACATACACGACTTAACAATAACATCTTTGAATATGGAAGATTGGGCTCCACTACCAACAGTCTCCCACTTGGATAATGATCACAACAAATCCATTGTTGATGCACTTGATGGACTATGCTCTGAACCTTGGACCTAGAACATTTCTCATCTTCACCTTCATGCTTGAAGGGAAACAAAAATAGAGCAGGAACTTAGTTTCTCTCTAGTTACTATCTTTTTCAACATGTATGCAGGATTCTGGCTAGTATGTATCTTTCTCAACTTTAAGAGTTAATCTTCCATAACATATCTTGTGAAATGGTACTTGAGCTATATATGTTTAGCCTTCAAATGAAAATATGAGTTATTTTCATGATGAATAGAAATATAGATGTCGTTATACAACCTACTATTCTTCTACTTCTTACCCAATCCCTCCATTAACCTCTACAACCAAATAATATCTTTACTAGCCTCTACAACAACAACATACTCTAGCCTCTATGCAACAACCTTTTGCAGTTTTGAAATATAAGTTATTATTTTTCCACTTACATTAAAAAAATACCATGTGGTGCTCCTCCTGCTATCTTTATCGCCTGCCATGTCTGCATCAACATATCCCTATAGAAAAGTGTTTGATCCTCCAAAACATAATGCATGAGAAGTGATACCTCTCAAATACCTGAGAATCCACTATATTATTTTCCAATGCTCTTTACCTGGATTGTTTATATACCTGCTTACAACTCCCACTACATGTGCAATATCTAGCCTTGTGCAGACCATGGCATACATCAGGATACCAACTGCTGATGAAAAGGGAACCTTAGAGATGAATTATTTCTCTTTCTATTTCTTGGGACACATATCCTTACTTAATTTGAAATGTCCAGTGAAATATGTACTAACTGGATTTTCATTCTGCATTCTAAACCTCTCCAACACAGTTTATATGTACTCACTTTGAGATAATGTCAATTTTTTATTTTTCTTGTCTCTTGTTATTCTCATACCAAGTATTTTCTTAGCAACACCCAAATCATTCATCACAAATGATTTATCTAGTTTCCTTTTGAGCACATTTATATCCTACATGTTAGACCTTGCAACAAATATGTCATCCACATACAATAAAAACATAATATATCTTCCATTATCTATCCTCTTGAAATAATCACAGTGGTCAGAATGGAATCTGTTATCCACTAAGTTGCACTTAGGGGATCTTTCAAGTGATCCACCAAGGATCAGAACAAATCACTTGTTCTTACTCAGTGCTCGGAAGTTCCATGGTTTCATCAAGGCCAGTTGTGGCCTCTTTTGGATGTTCACATCCTTTCGAGGGAATTGTGATAAATGACATAGCATGAGGTTATTTTATGTAAAAGGCTTGCCATTCTAATAATTGGTTATCAATTTCATAATCCTTGAGTGTTTTTCCCTTGTTAATTATATGTCACTTTTTTAAGTGACATATAATTTTAAAGTTCTTCACTCAAAATCCTCCAAAGTCGAGATGGTGAGTCTGGTAACTTTTTCCTTAGAAATGTTATTAAAGCATAGGGTCTATGTATTATACCATGCTAGTCATATTTCTAGAGTTTTGTGAACATCTGATAAGTCCCCCCTAGGATTTTTTAATTTTTAGTTTTTTAATAAAATCATCGATAAGGTGTATTTTAATTGTAATATTTTAAAAGGTTATAAAATTGGTCCTAGGGATCCAATTTGGTCATGGGGATGCTCATTTTTGGACCCGGGGACGTAACTTAACCCCTAAACCCACTTTTGAGAGTCAAAGTAGTAATTTTCAATTATTAATTTGGATTTTCCCTCCAAAATGGCTCAAAGGGTCAAATAAATGGGAAAATTGGAGAAAATCCAATCCCTAAATCAAAGGCAGCTTGTCTGGGACTTGTCTCTAAGGTGTCAAATTTATTAATTATATTATCTAGGACATTTATGAGCAAATAGGATCATCTTCAACTATCAAATGAGGGGCTATAAATCACTTCCACAAAAGGGGGGAGAATTCACTCATGGATGGTGGTTTTTCCACTTGGACGAAGTGGTTAGAGGAGATAAAGGCTTCCCAAACCAAGTGGGATACCTCAATATAGAGGGAATCCTTCATTCCAACACTCAAGCCCTTCTCCGACCATTTTCTCAACCGCCAAAACACATCACACTTGTCAAATTCGCCCCCTTGGGGTTTGAGCTTCTTTTTTGCTATAAAAGCAAGGGTTTCCTCCTTTGTTGAGGATGGGTGCAAGAAACCTCTTCTATTTTGTATTGTTTCTATTTGATGAATAAAATTGCAGAATTTAAAGGTCCATTCGGTGTTATGAGATGAATGCTTGCAAGTATTGAGATGCTATTGTTAAAATTCTGAATTGTTTCTTCTTTTTTGCTTAAAATTGCTATTAGAGCTAGATTAGAAGGTAATCCTAAGGCACATAGAGTAGGAATTTACTGTTTTCATTTTCTTACTGGTATTTTTATCTCAATATATAGGAGAGTAGTTGTTCATACTCAGTTGTATTTCAACTCTTTCTCATTTCTTGTTTTTGAGTACACTACATCTAACTCTTTTTATGCAAGGATTCCTCATAGATTTGTTTTGTAGGTTCCTTTTTCAAAGGAGGATTTGAAATCATTTGTATATTCTTATTATTTAACAATCTATCAAAATTTCATATTATTTCTACAAGGTCTCCAAATTTTCCATACGAAGATCAAGCAAGGCTTGAAGTTGCTCTCCATCTTGTCAAATCATTTCTCTCTCCTTTGTCCAGTTACTTAGATTGAATATGCAAATTTGATAGATCTGATTTAAAATTATGGTATTTTCAATCTACTCATTTAGCATATCAGATAATTTAGATTTAGAAATGCATAAAAATAATCTTCTTTTACTAAATCTAAAGTTGTCATTTTAGTGCTCTAAAAATTAGTAATTTTTTCCAATCTTTTGCAAGTAATTGTAAATCCCCCAACTGGGTCTCCTTTAACTTTCATATACATTCAGAAAATTCACTTCTTGTCAAAATTTCTGTTCTGTTCTGTTTGTGTTTTGTTCCTTCTTTTATTGTGTTTCTATTCTCCTTTACTAGTTTTTGGCTGTAAATAAATAAAGTGTTTACATTTACGAAATTGAACAATTTAAAATTCTGTTTTAATTTCATGTTTTCATTTCTAATTCTTGCTCATTTACATGCCTGAAAACGATATAAAATCTGCATTTTCATTCTTTTCAGATTTGAAAATTTATAAATCTGTTTTATCCACTTCTAACAATTTATTGTTGACTGTGCAGGTAGCAAAGATAATCACAGCATATAAACTTTTGAAATTTAATTAAACATAATTTGCCAAGGTAGAAACGATAACATACCTGCTGGAAAATGCCTGTAGGTAGCCAGTAGGTCCACCTTTGTTGCTGTCCTTGTTTGCCATTTTTCCTTGCTTTTCCCTGCAGCCAAAATTACTTCCCAAAGCTCTGAAACTCAACCAGTCCAAACCAGTCTTTCCACCTTGCCAACTGGCGAGGTCTCGCTGACCACCCAGCTCCAAAGGTACCCCTTTGGACCCCCGAGCCCAAACTGAGTACAAGCCCTAAGCTGTTGTATCCCCTCAAGAAAAAATCTCCAACAAAACCCCTTCTTTGCAGCCTTGCTCTCCCCAAAACTTCTCCAAAATCCCAAGGTAAAAAGGATCCCCTTCTCCTCCCTCCTTTCTCCCTCTTATCCCCATGTTTGCCGACCTTTCCTCCCCATTACTACCCCTATCTTCATCATAAATTTATCCACCCCCTTCCATCTACCATGTAAGTCCTCGAGCCCTCAACTTGGACTTGGAATCATTTAAATATTTAAATAAATATTAAAAGGTGTTGGTTGGGGTCACTTCTCAACCGTAACTTCTAATTCAATTAAATTTAGTACTTTTATTTAATGCAATAATTTTAAACATATCCTTACTCATATTTTAATATTTAACCATTTAATTAATAATACTAAATGTTATACATAATATATAGTTTAAACTTGCACGCTTCACCAAATTAATTTAATTAATAGTAATTGTCAATTGATTAATTACACTTACCTAATCATTTAATTAATGGTTTATAACGTTTATAATATGTAAATTCCTTTTAATTATAAATTCACTAATTCAATTTATCAATTATGAACAATAATCCTATCAATGTAAATCATAACATTATCAATGTGTAATCATATTAATTAAATAAAATTCACTATGATTTAATCGACTTATATACCTATTTCCATTTTAATTAGACCTTAGTTTGTAATTAGCTAATTAACATCCATTACTAAAGATAAGCATAGTCTTGTTAAAATTAATTAACATCATTAACACATAATTAATTTAAGGGATCAAGTTACTATCAACTTATTTAACCTTATGGTTACATTTCAACCCTTAGTTGTAATGTCCCCGGTTTTGACCCCGTTTGCATGATGTATATATTGTAATTAATCGTGGTGGGGAGCTCAAGGCAAAAGCCACACCATCGATTTGGTTGTGTATGTTTTGGCAATGGGGATAATTGCCGATGGTATGTCGTGCTATAAGGCACATTATAATTCGGCATCATGTAAACCCGCACATCAATTAAAATAAACCACAACCAGCTACGCCAGTACAACGTTGAATAAAAAAGGGCATGGTTCCAAAGGATAAGGGGTGGGGGAATGTCAAACCTTGGTTATGGGAAAAACCCATGTTCCACCACCTTGTTGATTTTCCATCTTCCCTTGTCAACCTCTTTAATGTTTTGCTGGGTAGCTGAGGAGTAATGGCTGCTGGTGGTTGAGGCAGTTAATTCCTTTGGGAGTGGGGTGGCAGGACTGTCAGTCCTTTTCCCACCTGCTCACTCCACCCACGTTTTCCATTCTTCTCCCTCACGCACTCATCCTTGGTCAATTCACTCTCACCATGATTTTTTTTGTCTGTTGGCTCCTCACGCACAGGCTCTGGGTGATTTTGGTCTCACGTAGGCATTTTCTTCCTCTCCACGAGTTGTTAAACGCTCAGGAACTTGCAATTCACATCCTCCTGACTGCTGTGCATTCTCATGCAGAGAATTTCCCTCTCATTTCCCATTTTCACGCATAGGAATTTCCTGGGTTTTACCCACGTCGTTTTCCTCTGTGAATTGGTGAATGGAGTGGCTGAATCCTTTCCCCATGGGTCGAATTGTGGGTTCTGCGTTAATTATTACCCACGCCCAGGCTGGGAGTCTGTAAATTTGTTTCCAGCGTGGTTTTTGTGAGTCTTCCCGTGGCTCAATTGCCTTGGACGAACTGTTGATTTCACCCACGATTTGGGGTGCTGCTGGTTTCACCCATGTTTTGTGGGCTGTGGTGCTCAAATTTGTTTTGGGCCAATGTGGATTCCCAATCTGTCGGCTAAGTTTCCCTGTTTTGGACTGTGCATAGTTGCCATCGTTTTCATTGTGAAATTGGGCTGTTGTTGTTACCCTGGTTTGGGTGTTGTTGATGAGTTGTTTTGGCCATGATAGGGCAAAGAACAACTCCATGTTGCCCTGTTTTAAGCTATGACAGCTAAGTAATTTCCTGAGTGCAATGGTTAGTCTTCGGACTGTGCTAGCTTGGCTTGTCTATTGAAAGCATGTGAAACCCAGCTGTGTTGGTTTGCTGTTTGTGCCCCTTGGCTATGTATAAGCCTGCAATTGACCCTTATTCCGGAGGAACCATGCCCAGCTCGGGGGTGGCAGCGTTGTTGAGAGACTGATGAGCACGCTAGCCTATGGTTGGGTGGAACGTTGCAGCGACGTAGCCGGTTGCGGGTGAATTCTTCACCAAGAGATAAGTTTGCTGTCTATACTATATCTCTACAATTTATATCGATGTTAAATGATGAAATGTATTTATGTTGCTTCCGCTGTATGATTGAAGAGTTTTGCATCTGTGTATGCTTGTAAATTTTATGTCCAGCATTGATTTCTTTGATTATGTTCATGGGGCCATTTGCCTGGTTGTGTTGATGTGTTCGTTGTGTCCTCTTCGCTGGTTGAGGGACGGGGACGTGACATTAGTCCTGGATAATTAAACTCATTAACAATCAATCAAGCATTCTAATAAATTGCATTAGTCACTACCTAGGTTAACAATTGCTTTGTTTTATTATTCAACCATAATTAATTATTAATGGACAATAATTAACCATTAATCAACTTTATTAACCCTAATAATCATTATTAACTTTAATCGACATTATTAACATTGATCAACAATAGTTAATTACTAAACGACAATAATTAATATTAAGCGACACTAATTGACATTATTACTCAACAATATTTCATGTAATTCATAATATGTAGGCGAGTTATGTAAGCGTAGCTACTGCTTACATTCCTCACGTAAGTACACTAAAAGTAATAATTCACATACATCAATCATAATCAAGGAACTTATTATTTACCGACACATGTTTTAGCATAGTTTACAAGGTATGATCCATTAGCATACTGAAATCCATGTTACGACATTTCATACATCACTGATTTACGACACATACTAACCAAGGGTTTTACACACCTACAGTTAGATATTGTTTTCACCCCTACTTCACGCTACATTTATCTACCTACATCTTTACTAACTTCCACATCCTATCCTGTCCTCTGCTGGACTACCCTGGAATGTCAAGTCATGACTGGTTCCAGCTAGAACCCGTAAGCAGAAGTGTCGACCACATCGACCAAGCTTCCCCAGCAGGCAACCAGCAGTCATCATCACACACCTTGGGGAGCGCGTCGTAGCACAGCCCTCCCATGACTCTGGGTTTCGGGGATAAACGGTGGGTAAAGCCTCCACCCCCCCTAATGGAACAAGGTACTATGTCTACTCGACATAGCAACAGCGTTGCACTTGTACTCAGTCTATCATCGTATAACCGATCTGGGCAGTTGAGTTTCCTAGAACTCTACCCCACCCATGTCATAACAATACATAATAATAAATAGCATAATAACCATACGAAAGTAAATAATGCATCACTTGCATACCATTTTATCTTTCGAAATCCATGTCCCCGAGGCCCTCCCACCTCGTAGGATCCAGCTATCACTTAGCCGTTTCAACCTGTAAGTCAGTCCTCGACATACAATATAGGATATCGTGCACAATCCTCAATATGTACACATATATCATATCATAACATTACAACAATAAACTCATTCATTCGCCATGCACCTGGCATAACATTCATTATTTCAACATATATCTGTAACGGTATCCACGTACCCATCCTTCAGTAATTTCCATATATTTGACATAATTAACACATGATACATATCTAAACATGACTACCGACCATAATACTATCATCACACACACACACACATATATATATATCGGCAAAATAATAGAACCATATGTCCACAGTGTCGTCAAACCGACGAGGTCTCACAATCAAACAAATACAACATATAATAGTAGTTCAGGTAGAAATGTCAAAACGGGGTGTTACAGTAATGAATTTAGTTTTAGTTGTTATATTTTATTAATTAATTCCATCACATTATAATAATTTAACTTGATTTTTTTAGCAGGTATAAATAAAAAAGGAGGAAGCTTTGCTCAAATTTCGAGTTTTGGGTTTTCCAGGACACCAAAAAACCCCAATTTTCCCCTCTTTTTCTTTCCCCTTCACTCCATAAAGTTCTATAAGTATTTAGACCTGTTTTATGGGGTTTGAGAAATATATTAATTTCATTTTTATGATATTGTAATCATAATTAATAAAGAAATCAAGTGGGTTACAAAACACCCACACTTCATCCCCCCTGGGGGGATTGGTAGTGTCTCTTTCGTTGTTTGATTTTTTCGAACAATCACATGCACAAAATCCACCTTATTGAAAGGTTTTATATATTATTTATTTATTTTCTTTCCCATATTTAATTTTTTTTAAACAATTTGATTCCCTCACTCGTTGCCACGAGGTATGCTCTCTCCACCAACCAAAGGCTTCTTGTCGATTATTGGTGGATGATCAAAAAGTAACACATAGCTTGTCAATTCTTTTAGAATTTATTTTTTATTTTTTCTGCCACAATATTTTTGCTTCAATACAACTGGAACAAACATTTTTCCATTCTGTTGTATGCTCTTGCCCATCGCAGGTTTGCCCTTGAGCTTTGGGATAATCAAAAGCAAGAATGCGCACTGAGCAATTATTCACATCTAAATAATTAAATTGCGGTAATAAAATCAACAACCTTCAAAAAATTGTGAAAATATGACAAATATCCTTTTGACATTATTGGGAAAATTTCTGAAAGGAAGCTGGAACCACTGAATAGTGACCTCGAGACACGGTTAGGCTACACCCTTGTTGGTGTAGTGTTGAACACCTTCTCAGAGACTCCGATTCAGCCCACATTTCCGAGTTAGGAACCAATTTTGTCATCTTTTCGGACATAGTCTCAATACTTCATAAGTATATCGAGGATCCCCTTTCCCTTAAATCAACTCATCTTTAATAATTAAAACTAACCAAGAAACATTGCAAAAACATTTCCATTTCTGCAGCAATTTTGACTCCATTTGGCACTGATCTGAGTACACAACAATATTATTTTCATTTGATTATCATTTTTGTCAATGTTAATCTTTATACACTCATGTTATATGATGCTGAATGCTTAAACTATTTTGCATCAGTCGTGCGAAAGAATTATTTACCAAAAACTCCTAAAAACAACTTAATTTCGTCATTAACAACTAAAATATAAAGATCCTTAGATGAACTCTTTCTTAGGGACCACCCCCCTTGGCTTCACTAGGAGTTTATCCTCAATGGAGGAGTCAATATCAAGTGACAGTACTTGACTCGAGACTTTCCCCCAAGGACACATCTAACATCTTGAATATTTCTATTGCGCTTAACCTCCAGGTGTGTGAAAGGTGACAAAACTTTTTTGCACCATTGCCGAGGATAAATATTTTATTCCTGTGGTACAACTTACCCTTTTTTTTTCATTTTTTTACTTTATTTTATCCAATAATTGATTGATCTAGTCGAACAACTCTGAAATCTACTTGGTCCATCTAGAGACTCCATAGTTTAAAAAAAATTTAGGGTATTCTATGAAAAGAACCTTACATCAAACATTTAAACATTTTCCTGAAACTAAAATGCTCTTACGAAAAATATTATATATACTTGAGTGACGTAGGATCCTTGAAAATCTAGCATCTAAGTCTATTTCAGATATCCAATTCTTGTCATAATGGCAGTTCTCATTAATCCTGCGACTAATCCTCTTAGTCCAATGGATGCTTTCTTTCTTCCCCTTAATTTCACTAATATAGCAGGTCAGCCTCATGGAAAACCAAATAAATCTATAGATAAACTTCCAAATTTCCACGGGAACAATGCCATTTCTACATCAAGCCATCTTAGCAATTTTTCGAAATGTCTCCTTAGTTGGTGTTGAGATGCTGCAAGTCAACATGATGATGTATACATGAATTTGTTTTCCTTATCACTTGAAGAAGATGCATGTCAGTGGTATGTCAACCTTGATGATGATTCATATAACTCTTGGGACTCCTTCAGGAAGGGATTCATGGAAATATTTGGTGAAAAGAAGGAGCCTCATTTCTTATTAAATGCACTCCACTCCATCAAGAGAAATAAAAATGAAACGATGGAGGAATTCAATAAAAAATTCAGAGATCTTATTGAAAGAATGGATAATCATTTCAAGCCTCCTGATAAATCCATCTTGGTTTATTACATAGAGGCACTTAGTGGAGAAATGAGATACCAATTGAGAGACAAAGAACCCGCTGATGTTAAAATTTCCCAAGCATTAACCATTAAGATTGAGGCAAACATGCAGGCTTCAAGTAAGTCTAACTTGGCTGGTTTTACAAAAGGGAAGGCCAAACAGGAATCCAAAGGAGAAGATCCCATGCAAGAGGCATATGATAAGAATATTAAGGAGTTAATTAAGAAAATGGAATCCATGGAATCCACTTATACTAATCAGTTGAAAAACATGTAAAATCAAGTAGTGACTATGGAAATATCTGACTCTAATAAAAAAAAATTCCAACGTAAAAGTCCCTGGGCTCCTTAGAAAGCTCCTTATAAAGATAATAATATTCCAAATCAATTAGATACAACCAATGTGGTCCAGGAAGTGATCCCTTATTGTAGACCTTGTGATTCACTTCATGAAGAAGCTAGTTGTTATGTGGCATGCCAAATTTTAGAACGAGGAATGCCTGAGAGTGGTAGTTTTGAAGACATTTGAAGCGAGCCTGAATACATCAATGTAGTTGGACATATGTATCCCATTTGTAAAGAATATTGGAAGAAATAAAAATATTATTTTCAAGAGGTGGACAATTTAACTAAGAACTATGGTGCTATGCCTACATTGGAGCAGATTCAATAAATGCCTAAGTTCAAATGCATCACCCATCAAAGAAAAGAAAATGATGGAATTCCAAAAAGTAATCAATATCAGATAAACACTCCTCATGACCCAAATAATAGTATTGATATGGGTGCTTGGTTTCAAAGAATTAATGTATCATTTTCTGCAACTGAAGTGATTAAAATTTCAGCACAACAAGAAAAAATGATGAAAGTGCTAACTCCCACTCCTCCTAAGAAAGTGACTTTTCAATAAAATCAAGGCATAAATTCTCCTATAAACAAACATGATTCCATTGATCTTCTAGTTATTTTACAAACCTAGGAACAAGGGAGAGAAGATCATCCTCCATTCTATGTTTCACTATTGATGAATGATCTTCTCCATCATAACTGTATGTTAGATTCTGTATCTTCATCCAACATAATGACTAGGAAAGTCATGGAACAGTTAAATTTTAAAATTACTAGACCATATCATAATATCTGTGCCATGGACTCTAGAGAGGTTAAGGTTGTTTGTATTGTTTTGTGTTTCCCAGTACAATTGGCTAAGTACCCTAATATTCACTTCAAAATGGATATTCTCGTAATTGATGTACTCGACAAATGGGGTATGTTTCTATCTAGAAAGTGGGTTGCTGATTTGGGGGGATCCATTCAAATGGAATGGACTTATGTTGGGAAATAGGGCAGAACCGGTTTAATCCTTATATGTCGCACCAACAAAAGACCCACCGTGTTGGCCCTTTCGGCAACAACCTGCACGCAGGTTGTAGTCTCACCCAAAACAGCAATGGGGTGCCGCAGAATCAGGTTTCTGTAAGGAGAGAGGGGTATTACTGTACCTTAGCCTTTAATAAACTTATTAATCAACAGTTACACAACTTTGTCATTCGCTTATAGATATATAACTTCACAGATAGATAAATAACCATGACTTGCTTAACCCACTACAGAGAATTCACAGCGGAGCTTATTACTAGCAGTGATCTACGTTGTCAGATGTATACAGTTTTAATGCATAAAAATAATAGAAACAGAAACAACACAATAAACCACGACACCAAATATAACGTGGTTCACCCCCAATGTAGGGGCTACATCCACAAACTGCGTTTTATTCAACTTGCTACAAAACCACAGTTTGATCTGCGCACTCAGCTGCATATCCCTTCAGTCCTTAACAGTTGTGCACACAGCAGCAGGCCTCTGCGCACACAGCTGCAGATCTTTCCTTCTCTTCTTACAAAACCCTCTGCGCACACAGCTGCAGAGGTCGTCCATGCACACAGCTGGGACTTAACCTTTCCTTACAAAACCAGCCTTAACTTCGCCTTAATCTTTCTTTACATCAAAAAGCCTAAATTTTTATTATTTACAAAAATACCTATTTATACATCGCACTATTACAAAAACCATGGCTTCAAACCATGGGCACCCAAAAACCCTAAACCCTAGATTTAAACCACGGGTTTATTACACAAAGGGGTTTTGACTTACCCCGACACCCCTAAGACTATTTTGACCCGTAACTCCGCTTACCAACAGCCGCGAAGTTACCAAAACTAATAATCCTTAGGGTACGTGCCCCAATAGGCCCCTAAGACTCACTAGTGGCATGTCCCAGGACACTCTGCGAGGGATCTGGTGGGAGAATCTTCTACGCGAGGATCTAGAAGCGACTGGTGAGATTGTGTAGTATATCATCAGCGGCTTTCTCCTTTTCCACCAATTCCTGTAATACTGAAGATGAGTTTGTGTCAGCCCTTTCCTGCACAAAAGTGTCATAGGTCTTCAAAAGTTTGAGCTAGCTTTCCGCAGTATTGCTGAATTCTAATGCTTCATCAACCAGGGGCTATAACGCATTCTCCAGCAGCGTTACCTTCGTCCTGCAGGACTCGATTTCCTGCTAAAGTTCCTTATTGCGCTTCACTTTAGCCATCTTCTGCATAGGTGGCAGCGTCTTGATTTCTACTCTGACTGCATCTAATTCATCCTTGCACAACTTGATGGTTTCCTAGATCTTACCTACATCTGGATGGTCCTGTAGGTTCGCTCATGCTTCTATGCTGTCTTCCATTAGTTTTTTGATGCTGGCCACATTATCTTATATTTTTGCTGCTGAAGCCTTGATGTCCTGCTGGTGCTGTTCTCGGACCTCTGGTGGAGTCTCAGGAGGAATGCGTAGTTGAAGTTCTGCAATCTGGTGCTGGTGTGCTATCTTCATCCTTTCAACCTCGCTGCGGGACTGCTGGGCATAGTCTCTCAGCTTAGCGATTCTCTGCTCTGGTTCCTCTGCTCCCTGTATGTCGGAGTCAGAAAGACTCCGACATGCCTCTTCCAATGCTCACATCAGCGTAGTTGTTGTATGTTCAGCCTCTTTCTTCTGTTGTGCTATTTCTTTTAGGCGTGCTGCAAAGGTTTTGTTTTGTTTGATGGTGTCTTCCAATTGGATTTGGGACAATTGGTTTCAGGCATGGATCTCCTTTGTAATCGCGAGCTGGCAGCGGTGCAATTATGACATAGACATCTTTGTATAATCGAGCCCCGCGGTTATATCCGTCTGGGGTCAGGAATCTGTATCAGGATGTATCAGAGTTGCGCTTGATACCTGTCCCTGGTGATCTCTGGGTGGCCGTTGCCTAATATCTTGCTGTGTGGGTGCTGTAGTGCTACTTGTCGCAGTACTGTGCGCTGATTTTGCTGCTAGCTCTTTTAGCTCCGATACCCTGTTTGTGATACCTGAGAGCCCGACAAGATGCAGTTCCGCAAACTCTAACCATTTTTTAGTAAGCACTGTCATAGACTGTTCTAGAGCTTGCTCCATTTCATCCAGCGTTACAGTGGCTTATTCCTCAATATCTTTGTCCTTCGACGCTTTTGCCTTTTTACGGGACTGCGGCTTGGCTACCTCGGCTACTTCTGGTGACTTGCACTTCGTTGGTGGGTTAGGATCTGATATGGTCTTGACTGAATCCTCATCCTATTCATCCTATTCATCCTGTCCGCCGTCTCCACCCTGGCCGTCGTCATCCATCTGTGAATCACTTAGGTCTTCGCTATCTTCCAATGGGCTTTGCTGCTACGCCTGACTAGTACCTGCGCCAATATTGGTAGCTGGGGGAACCGAAATAGAGGGTTTTCTCCCTAAATCTTTCAGCCATTCGGTTGGCCAGTGCTGAGCTATCCCCCTGATATCTGGTTCGGTGACTACATATGGTAATTTGAAGCATTACCATTGTGGATCTACACGAGCTTGAATGAAAAAATGATGCATATCGGCACTAAAGTGCGCGATGCCCTCGTATTGAGAGAACACTTCATTGGTAAGTCGAGGTGTTCGCACAATCTCATAGTGAATACTCATAGCATAGAAGACGAACATAGTGTTCGTCATCTGCTGAGCTACCTTATCTGAGGATATCCATAAGGAGGCGTACCTCGCTGCCCCTGGCGTGCCTTTTTCTTGCGCATCGCGGGCATCCTCCAGAAACTCCTTCGCAAGATATTCGGCCTAATTATAAGTATACCCCTCAGTGCAGTTCATAGCAATTCGGATAACCGTAGCAGGTACTTCAGTTGGCCTGCATTTCCGTATGAGTTTGTAGGCTAAGAGTTCAGCTGTAAAGCGAATGGACTGCTCCTGAATCGCGGAAGTGTGATACCTCTGTTTCCATTTTGTCAGGCCAAACCACTCTTTCATGGTTTGTGCGAGCTTTGTATCATCATGTTTGGACAGAAATTCAGTTCCCGGATCAGGTCCTGCCATGGGTAAACTTGTGATCTTATGGATGAGTGTGGCGTCAATAGGAACTTGCTGGTCCCCTATCCATAAATAGCCGTCATGCACCAGTGCTAGTAACTGCTTGGCTGCTACGGTCACATGTATGCCGCGACCGAAATGGGGAATGTCAAGCATCTTGAGTAGGCCAGCTTTGTCCAGGCCCGCAGCCCATGGTTGCACTTCTAGTAGTGTGACCTTATGATCCAGGTACTTGACTCGGTGCAAGTATTCTGGTGGTTCAAACTGTGGAAACTTGCCATGGTCATTGGTGTCGTGATCGTTGTACTTAAGCCGATCAATCTTCCCTGTCATACTTCCTATCAACTGCACTCCCTGTGGTAGCGAGGGTGTGGCTAATGTAAATTGCTTTGTCTGATGGGGTAACGCGGCACTTGGGTGAACAGGTGGTAGATATGGTGGCTATGGTGGTGGAATATTCTCCCTTCCCCCGGCCGGGGCCTGTGCGGAACCAGAGGGCTCCATAGGATGAGCTGCTGGTGTTTGCCCTGTTTGTCGCTGCCGGTCTTGGTTGCGCTTGGAGCGAACTTCAGTTCTAGACTTTTTCCTGGCAGACCGTGTCTGCATCGGCCGTGGTGGTGCTGGGGGAGTGTCTTCACAGTGAGCTAGGCCAGGCGGCCGATTAGAGCAGGTGATTAGTCCCTCTTGCTCAAATTCTCTGACCAAAGTGTCAATCTCACGTTCGGTGGTCATGGGTTCACTCAGAAATCTTGAAGAAATGCAGAATGCAATTTTCCCTAACTTAGGCATCTTCTTATACACGCCATCAATCAAATCTGGCAGGACAGTGCATTGAAGGCACCAAATCTGACGAAAATCTTGTCCATGTGGAGTGCGATTGCCGGTACTGGTCTTAGTACAGTCATTTAAAGCAATTAAAACTCTGCCGCCGCTAAATTGGCTGCTTCCCAATGGTCAGATGTTGAGCCTCGTGGTGTTTTTGGGCCTCGGCAGAATCATGGTTGAAGCTTCGGGACAACAAGCAACCTCGGCACAATAGTGCCCTTCGACCCGACCTGGTAATATCTGCGACAGGACTATTAGGTTTGAGGGACTAGCATCTTGGCTCTGCCCCTTGGTTTGGTATTCAATTCCTGGGTGATCATCATTTTCCTTGTCGTGGTTTGATCGGAAAGCTATATCTAAAACAGGACCACTTTTGTTAATAGAAAATGTGATCAAAAAGCTATCAACAAGATCATCCCCACTTACAGTACCGTGTCGGAGCTCAACTTCCATATGCCAATTTTTTGCTATAGGTTCCAATATATGCACGAACTTATGCACCCACTCCTTGCGAGGTGTGTTTTCCCCTGCTGTATAGTTCTGCCTCAAATGTCCCTGAAGTCTATTCGGCCCCTTGAACTTAATTCGCACCTCTTGAGCTTGGCTTATGAATCTGGGGCACAGGAATTTCTAGCAGGTTCCCCGACTGGGGTGAGACTTTGTAGGATCGGTCCCCCATGCTACTGTATCTCCTAGTGCTATGTACAGACTTTGGGTGTTTTGTGACTGAGGTACTCGGTCTGAAATATGCGCAATAAATTATCCAGGGTCTGTCATCCCAACATATGCAGGCAACTCTCTAGGCTGTGCACTAAGGCATCTAAGAGACTGAGTGATCTGCGCGCATCTGTGGCCATGTAGCTCATACAGTCGATTCTGCCAATTCTCCAGACCATCGTCTGAATCAGACATGCAGGAGCTATCACATTGCCAATCCATTACACCATCAGCATCAGGCTCGACATAATCTGTGTCCTTGGCTGTGATGTTGTAGATGTGGTCTAGAGTATCCTGCTCCCCTTCATCTCTGAGTGGTTCTGTATATATTTCTCCTTGGGATGGGTCGAGGGGTATGATAACACACAGACCATTTCCTTCGAAGGTCATCTGTCTCCTCTTAAGGTTGATGATTGCAGCATTGGCCATGGCCCACTCAATTCCCAATAGGGATAGATAAGGGTTGCTGTCATCAATAATCTCAATAACTTCAAAATATGCTAGAGTACTGACCCCATCAATGTCGATTGCAACACTAAGAAGTCTCCCTAGCAGTACAATCCTTTGCTGGTTAGCTAGTCGCAGTTGTATAGGTGACCAAACCAGGGAAGGCTTTCCCATTTGTCCCCAGGTCTGCTTGGGTAGGACATTAACATTTGATCCAAGATCCAAAATGACATCAGTCATATCATATTCTCCTATCTGAACGTTCAATCTCATTTCCCTTCCCGTTCTTCGGACACGACTAACAGTTTTCTCCTGATCAATTCCTCTCTGAGGGTCTGTGACAGCAAGAACTTTTTGCATATCTTTTAGAGCATTCTGATTCCGCAAGAGTTTCATACAGCTCTGCAAGAAAGAGGATAGTGTACTTACTTTATCCGTCGAGGCCTCTTGTGGCTGCCAAGCCTGCTGAGGTTGCCGTGCAGGTACTTCTACGGCACCAGGGTCAACAATATCGCACTGGGCCTCCTGGCCTGGTGCTTGGTCCTTCACAGGGTCAAGGGCTGGGACTTTCTCGGAGGCCTTACGTGCACACACCGCGACAGGTTTCTTTGGCGTGTCTTGAATATGCGTCGTAGCTCCACTCCGAGTGACCACATTGAGGGCTACGGAAGGTCTTTGCTCAACGGAAATCAACTGAATATTTGGGGTAGGGTCACGGTTGTTTTCCTGAATCTTTGCGAGGAGCTGGGGGCACTGTTCAATCATGTGGTCCACTGCGCGGCAATACTGACAGGTCGTAGTGGGGTTTCGACAGTCGCGAGCCAAGTGACCAACTTGGTTACAATTGTAACACACAACCTGGCCTCTACCTCTTCCGGTCATCCCACCATGGCCGCGACCGCCAAAAGCACCTCTTCCGGAGGCGCCGCCACGGTAACCATAGCCATCATTATTCTGGGCTTCATTGTGTACTTGGTAGGTGTCAGAGGTGCACTCTCGCATAAGGTCGTAGCTACAACACTCTTCTTCATTATGCCCTACGGACTTACAGAACTAGCAGTAGGGGTTTTTGGGAACTTGAACATACCTCTGAAGAAGATGGCAGTGCTCAGGGCGATGCTGGCCAGAGGTTTGGCAAATCTCACAATATAGAACACTGGGATTGAATTGGTTGGGCATGCCCGTATTTAGGTATGTTCTGGCCATGGGGCACTGGTCCCTATCGTGACCCTTGGACCGACATTGCGTACACCAGACCTCCTCTCGACTGGTTTTAGCTTTCTTCATGTCGCAAAGCTCCAGGGCCATCGCTGCTAGCTGCACTTGGATTTGAGCAATACCAGAATCGTCTCCGACGGGGGCGGTCTCTAGCTTCATTACGATTTCCAGAGCCTCTTGCTAGTCAGCAACCTTCTGTTGCATGAGCGGAGTTCTGATATTCGGCAATAATGCTGCGATAAACCATTCCTTGTGCTGCGCAGGACTAATGGTGAAGCTGACTTGGTCTAATAGAACTTTGAATCTCTGGTCAAAGTCCCACACGGATTCCCCGCGCCGCTGTTGAATCTCTTTGAGTTCAGTGATGCTCTGCGATTCTTATTTCGGTTTCTTAAATTCCTTAATGATGGCTTCCTTGATTTCATCCAAAGTGGGGTGCTGATTACTAGAGAATTTCATGAACCGGGTCAAAGCCCAGTCATGAAAGGAAGTAATGAGCTGCGCGGTTCTAACATCCAGGTCTGTAATACTCTTCGCGTTCCAAATGGCCTCACATAAAAACAAGAACTGTTCTAAATCTTTGATCCCGTTCCTTTGAAGATGGGCAGCTTAATGTCATCAGCTAGGTGGGCCATGGTGGTTCTGGGAGGGTTGGGAGGGGGACAGGACGTTGATGGGGGGGGGGGGTTTACGGGGGCATATTGACCTGTGGCTGGAATACTTGGACTTGGTTTCCTGTCACACTGCGACCAAACTTTAGGGGTAACAAAGCGATGCTGTTGGGTGATGGGAGGGTTTCCTACCGAAGGGTTTTCTTCAGGGTCTGGCTGTTGAGGGTTTATAGGGGGAAGTGCGGTGGTCTATCCTGAGGAGTAGGACTCAAAATATCTTTTGTACCTTTGCTCACTTCGTGGCAACCAACTTTGCGTGTCAAAAATATTCTCACTTGCAAACATATGTTAGTACTACTAAACTAACAGTATGATTCAAATAATAATATACCCTTTTCAACCAATAGTATTTTAATCTTCAAGCTTAAGGAATTTAAAAACTTACCACGGGGGCCTTTGAAAAATTATCGTTCAGCTTCGCTGAAAGAAGTGCTTGTGTCAATGGAAAACTCTGTCACAAAGGCTTCCAACGTTCGCGTCGTCCAGAAGTCAACAACGCGGGAGACCTCATTGTTCACGTGTGGCACAAGATTGACCCTTGCGGGGGTCCACACAGGAATCCGTCGAGCTTGAAAGTTCGTCCTCCTCTCGGTTAACCTAGACAACCACTGGTGCAACTCTATGTGGACACTACCAAAGAAAATTTCATAAGCATCACAAAAAACATACCTTTGTAAAAAGTCACTTGCGCTTCGACACGGATTCGTATTGTCTTGCTGCGCGAATTTCAGACAAGTCTCAGCAAACCAATCACCAATTTCCTTCACAGAGGGCCTCCAGAACATAGCCCCTGAGGTACAATGTAAACCCCTCTTGAGAAAGTACTGATTTCAACCAGCAACGAAACCAATTTGTTGGGAAATAGGGCAGACCCGGGTTTAATCCTTATATGTCGCACCAACAAAAGACCCACCGTGTTGGCCCTTTCGGCAACAACCCGCGCTCAGGTTGCAGTCTCACCCGAAACAGCAATGGGGTGCCGTAGAATCAGGTTTCTGCAAGCAGAGAGGGGTATTACTGTACCTTAGCCTTTAATAAACTTATTAATCAACAGTTACACAACTTTGTCATTCGCTTATAGATATATAACTTTGCAGATAGATAAATAACCGTGACTTGCTTAACCCACTACAGGGAATTCACAACGAAGCTTATTACTAGCAGTGATCTACGTTATCAGATGTATACAGTTTTAATGCATAAAAATAACAGAAATAGAAACAACACAATAAACCATGACACCAAATATAACGTGGTTCACCCCCACTGTAGGGGCTACATCCACAAACTGCGTTTTATTCAACTTGCTACAAAACCACAGTTTGATCTGCGCACTCAGCTGCAGATCCCTTTAGTCCTTAACAGCCGTGCACACAGCAGCAGGCCTCTGCGCACACAGCTGCAGATCTTTCCTTCTCTTCTTACAAAACCCTCTGCGCACACAGCTACAGAGGTCATCCACGCACACAGCTGGGACTTAACCTTTCCTTACACCAGCCTTAACTTCGCCTTAATATTTCTTTACATCAAAAAGCCTAACTTTTTCTTATTTACAAAAATACCTATTTATACATCGCGCTATTACAAAAACCATGGCTTCAAACCATGGGCACCCAAAAACCCTAAACCCTGGATTTAAACCATGGGTTTATTACACAAAGGGGTTTTGACTTACCACGACACTCCTAAGACTATTTTGACCCGTAACTCCGCTTACCAACAGCCGTGAAGTTACCAAAACTAATAATCCTTAGGGTACGTGCCCCAAAAACTTATGCCATCGTTCCTTTATCTGAAGATACAATGGTGAAGTTGCATAGTGAAAAAGAAAAGAAACATCATGTGGAAAACCCCAAGAAGCCTTCCAATGAATATATTTACCACACGTATAGTCTTGGAAATTATTCTTGCTACTCTACCTTTTTGTCCCCAGTTAAAGAAAAGTTAGATGAAATATGGAAGATGAATTTTCATGGTGCTCATTAAATATCTTGAAAAGGATCTAGAGTTTTCATCAGTTCACCTAGAGGACAAGTTTTTAACTTTTCCTTTAGGTTATACATTGAGGAAACCAACAATGTAGCGGAATATGAGGCACTCCTACTTAGGTTGGAAATAGATAAAGATATGGGGATTAAAATGTTGAATATAAGAGGTGACTCGGATTTAATAATACTCTAGATTAAGCACCATTTTTCATGCAAACAAAAAATGTTAAATAAGTATATGAATGCAGTGTAGGATATAATGGAATTATTTGATGATTTAAATATGACTAGCATCCATCAAGATCAAAATAACTTAGTAGATAAGCTAGTTATAGCAGCTTCAACTCTTCAACATTCAGAAGAAATGCTAAATGGTGATGGTAAATTAGAGATCAATTTTAGAGTATCGGTCCTAGATAACATGGAGCATTGGCAATTTTTTCAAGATGATGAACAAATTTTGAAATTCATCCATAACATAGAGGAATTTTCAAACTTCAATGTCAGTTTTCAAGAGGAGGGTAAAGAGTATCAGGGAGAGGGTGATCAATTCAATAATCTAGTACCTTGTGGTCTAGCTTCACTTGAACACATATTTGATAGGCATGATAGAAGGAAAAATAACATAGACTCAATGAATCCTGGTGATTACATTGAGGTCAACATTGGAACTAACAATGAACCAAAAATGATAAAAATTGGAGAAGGTACTTCTGAAAAGGAAAGGAATGACTTAGTAAATCTTGTCAAAGAGTATATAGATGTATTCTCTTTCACTTATGATGAGCTCAAATATTATCAAGAGGATGTGTTCCAACATATTATACCTCTCAAACAAGACATTAAGGAAGTCGAACCTTTTCATCAAAAATTGAGACAAATCAACCCCAAGCTGCCACCGATAGTTAAAAAGGAGCTTGAGAAAATGTTGGCCACTGGAATCATTGCACTAACAAGATATTCATCTTGGTGTTCCAACTTTCTGGTTGGAAGAAAAAATAATGGGAACATAAGAATATGTATAGGTTTCCAGAATCTAAACATTTCTTGTCAAAAGGATAACTACTCGTTTCTGAATATGGAAACTCTTCTTCAAAGGGTAACAGGTTTTGAAATGATTTCTATGCTAGATGATTTTTTAGGTTATAATCAGGTGGTGATCTAGAAGGAAGAAAAACATAAAACCACTTTCACAACCTCATGGGGTTCTTTCAAATATTTAAGGATCCCTTTTCGGTTGTTAAATTTAGGTGCCACTTTTCAAAGGGCCATGGATTATGCATTTAAGGAATTAATTGGAAAGATCATAGAAATTTATCAATATGACTTAACAGTTTTTTCAAAACAAAGAACAAGTCATGTAAGTCACCTCAAGCAAGTATTCAAAAGAGTGTAAAAAATATGGTATCTCTTTGAATCAAACAAAGTATGTCCTGGCCATTGAAGAAGGGAAACTATTAGGACACATTATTTCCAAGGATGGAGTAAAGGCGGATCCCAAAATAATTGAGGCAATTAAGAAGATCCCTTTTCCAAAAAATGTAAAATCTCTCCAATCTTATAATGGCCACATAAATTTTATAAGGAGATTCATTCCTAACTTAGCAGAATCAATGAAGCCGTCCCAGAAACTATTAAAGAAAGATACTAAGTTTGAATGGACTGATGAAGGGTGAGAATCTTTCAGATGTATCAAGGATGCAATTACCAAATCACCAGTTTTGGTTAGCCCTGATTATTCTAAATATTTCTTGATTTTCTCCTTTGCTTCTGAAAGTACTATCGCAAGGGCTTTGCTCCAGAAAAATAATGAAGGATATGAAAAACCCATCGCTTTCATGATTCAATATTTATAGAGTTCAGAATTGAGATATACAATCATGGAAAAATAGGCTTATTCCTTGAATATGTCTTTAAAACATTCTAGGACTTACATTGGCTACTAAAAAATAATTAGTTATGTACCTCATGCAGCAGTAAAAGATATCTTGTCTCAACAAGATTGTTCAGGCATAAGGGGTAAGTGGGTCTCTAAAATCCAAGAATATGATCTAGATATTAGGCCTACAAAGTTAATCAAAGGTCAAGGACTATCCAAGATGTTATCTCAAGCAAATGAAAAGGTTTTAGGGTTGGTTTGTCCGAATGATCCATCAACACATGTTTTTCCACCAGAAATTCAATGGTTAGATAACCATTGGTATCTAGACATAATTTTCTTTTAGAAAAATCTCACATGCGCTGAACATATCAAAGGTCACAAAGGAGATCCTTAAGATTAAAATTCATCAGATATTGCATAACTCAAGAAGGTTTGTGCTGGAGAAATCCTGACGGCATAATCCTTAGATGTGTAAATGAGCAAGATTCTAAATTTTTTTTGGAAGAGTTCCATTCAAGATTTTGTGGTGGGAATTATGCATCAGATACAAAAGCCCACAAAATCCTTAGAAAAGGTTACTATTCGCCCTCCATATTTGCAGATGTCCAAAAAAAATTCAGGAGTTGTCACTAGTTCTAGTTATTCACGGGAAAGCAAAGGTTAGCAGCCTTGCCTTTGCATCCAATGTGTTGTTAGACCCTTTTCAACTTTGGGGGCTTGATTTCATTGGACAATTCAAAGACAACTCAAGCAATGGGTTTTCTTGGATCCTTACTACAACTGACTATTTTAATAACTAGTTGGAGGCTATCCCCACCAACACGGCTATTGATAAAGTTGTTATGGATTTTCTAGAGAATAACATCATCACTAGATTTGGTACTCCCTCCAAAATTACAACCAACACTGCTAAGGATTTTAGTTTAGCAGAATTCACATCTTTTTGCTTGAAATACAACATTGTCCTATCCCATTATTCCAACTACTATCCCTAGGGAAATGGTATCATAGAATCAAGCAATAAAAACTTAATGACCATCCTTAAGAAAATAGTTGGAAATAACAAGAAATCATGGGATAGTAGAATAAAATATGCACTTTGGGCTGATTGAATAACTAAGAAAAGTGCAACTTGAAAGACTCCTTTCGAATTGGTGTATGGTTTGACTGTCTCTTTGCCAGTATACCTTTAAATTCCTACCATGAAGATGCTTCATGAGTATGAAATGGAAGAGGATTCCATGCCTAATAGGATCAATTAGATCATTGAGCTAGATGAGAATTGAAGAAATGCTCTTGACAAAAGTATCAGGAACCAAGAGAAGGTTAAAAGAACTTTTGACAAGTCTACAAAACCAAGGTCCTTTTAGATTGGTGATATAGTGTTATTATGGGATAAATGGAAGGAGAGTCCAGGAAAACATGGGAATTTTGATAGCCTCTGGATAGGGCCATTCATCATCCATGACATAGCTGACACAAATTCTTTCCTTCTCAACACCATGGAAGGAGAAAAGTTGCTATTACTAGTGAATGAGAAACAATTGAAATCATTCTTCAATGATGCTATCTAATTCCCAAGCAAGAATTATGAGGACTATTCTAAACCTTTTCCTTTGTATCATATCTTATTGTTGTATATTATTTTATGTATCATAGCTTAATGTACCATAGTTTTGTATATTATTTTATGTATCATAGTTTAATGTACCATAGTTTTCGTATATTATTTTGTATATTATACTGCAACTTCAATTTTCATTTTGGAATTTGTTTACATGAATATGGGACTGATGCACTTTAGTTTTCATGTAGGAACCGAACAGTCTAGGATCCTCGCATGCTTTCTTTGATTGAAGATCAGTCGAGTGCACGTCCCATAGTTGGATCCAAATACTAAATTTAGTTTTAGTTTTTATCTTTTATTTATTCATTCCATCAAATTCTAGTAATTTAACTTGCTATTTTTTATAAGGTCCAAAGAAAAAGAGGAGGAAGCTCTACTCAAAATTTGAGTTTTGGGTCTCTAGGGACACTAAAAAACCCTAATTTTCCCCTCTTCTTCTTTCCCCTTCACTCCATAAAGTTGTATAATTATTTAGACTTTTTTATGGGGTCTAAGACATATTTTAATTTCATTTTTCTGATATTGTAATCATAATTAATAAAGAAAGCAAGTGGGTTACACAACACCCACACTTCATCCCCCTTGGGGGGATTGGTAGTGTCTCTTTCATCGTTTGTTTTTTTCTAACTATCACATGCACACAATCCACCTTCTTGAAAGGTTGTATAGATTAATTATTTATTTTTCTTTCCCATCTTTAAATTTTTTAAATAATTTGGTTCCCTCGCTCATTGCCATGAAGTATGCTCTCTCCACCAACCAAAGGTTTGTTGACGATTATTGGTGGATGATCAAAAAGTGACACATAGCTTGTGGATTCTTTTAGAATTTAGTTTTTATTGTTGCTGCCACAATGTTTTAACTTCAATACAATTGGAGCAAACATTTTTCCATTCTGGTGTATGCTCTTACCCATCGCAGGTTCACCCTGAGCTTTGGGATAATCAAAAGCAAGAATGCGCACTCATCAATTATTCACATATAAATAATTAACTCATAGTAATAAAATAAACAACCTTCAAAACATTTTGAAAATATGACACATCTCCTTTTGATGTTATTGGGAAAATTTCTAAAAGGAAGCGGGAACCACTGAATAGTGACCTCGAGATACAGTTAGGCTACACCCTTGTTGGTGTAGTGTTGAACACCTTCTCAGAGACTCCGATTCAGCCCACATTTTCAAGTGAAGAACCAATTTTGTCGTCTTTCTAGACATATTCTCGATACTTCATAAGTATATCGAGGATCCCCTTTCCCTTAAATCAACTCATCTTTAATAATTAAAAATGACCAAGAAACATTGTAAAACATTTCCGTTTCAGCAGCAATTTTGACTCCATTTGGCACTGATCTGAGTAGACAATAATATTATTTTCATTTGATTATTAGTTTTTTCAATGTTAATCTTTATACACTCATGTTATATGTTGTTGAATTTTTAAACTATTTTGCATCAGTCTTGTGACAAAATTATTTACCAAAAAATCCTAAAACAACTTAATTTTGTCATTAAAAACTAAAATATAAATATCCTAGTTGAACTCTTTCTTAAGGACCACCCCCCTTGAATTCGTTGGGATTTTGGCCTAAACGAAGGAGTTAAGATCAAGTGACAGTACTTGACTTGATACTTTCCCCCAAGGACACACCTAGCAGCTTGAATATTTCTATTGTGCTTAACCCCCAGGTGTGTGAAAGGCAAAAACAACATCTAGTACAACCCTGTTATGTCATAAACTTATCAAATTTTAGATACCACCTCCTTGGATCTTGCTTTAGACCATACAAGCTCTTCTTCAAACTGCAAACCAAATTATCCTATCCTTTGACCTTGTACCCCTATGGCTACTGCATATCAATTTCTTCGTCCAATTCCTCATGGATAAAGATTGTTTTTACATCTAACTGTTCAAGATGCAAATCTTCCACCACCATTAGAGTTAAATATTCCTAATTGAAGTCATTTTAACAACAGGAGAAAATATCTAATCAAATTTTATACCTTTCTTTTGTGCAAAACCCTTCACAACAGGTTTATACTTGCACCACTTCTTGCCTCCATATTCTTCCTTCAACTTGTAAACCCATTTATTCTACAATATTCTTTTTCCTACAGGAAACTCAACCAAATCCCAACTCTGGTTTCTTACCAATGAGTCTATCACCTCAATCATTTCTTTCTCCCACTTATTTCTAGTTTCTAACTGCATTGCCTCTTCATAACATTTTGGTTCACCAGAATCAATCATCAATAAATAATACAATGAAGGAGAGAATCAATTAGGGGGTCTACTTAACCTGGTATATGTTCTTACATTTGTAGGAGTTTGAGGTACATGCTGCTGCTATTGATTTTCTGGTGCATTTGGAACTTCATTTTCTTTGATTTCATCAAACAATGTGTACTCTATGTTTTCCCTTTCCTCTTTATTTCCCTACAAGTAATCCTTGTACATAACAATTTCATTGAATATGAAATCCCTACTCCCAATGATGTTGTAATTTTTATCATCTCATAATTGATAACAGAAATCATTAACCCCGTATCTAATAAAAGGTACATTTATTGGATTTAGCCTCAAGATTTGTTCTTATTTATCAAGATGGGAAAATGCTTCACAACCAAAAGTTCTGAGAAATGAGTAGTTTAGCTTTTTACCTATCCATGCCTCCTTTGAAATTCCACTCTCCGAATTTCTTGAAGGCCCTCTATTTATTAAATAAACAACAATATCTACAACATCAACCCGAAACTATAAGGGAAACCTTACATGCAATCTCATACACCTTGCATGCTTTATGATCATTCTATTCATCCTTTCTAAAAAACCATTTTCTTATGGTCTTCCTAGGACTGTCTTCTCTCTGTGAATACCATTGTATGAATAATAACTATCAAACTCCTTGATATAATATTCACCTCCGTTTTCAGATATGAGATAATTCAATAATTTCAGGGACTCATTCTCAAGAAAATCTTTCCACTTCTTAAAAGTAGAAAACACATCATATTTCTGTCTAATGCAATAAACCCAAGTTTTTCTAGTTGCATTGTCAATAAAAGTAACATAATAACTTGAGCCACCAAGATATTGTACCTGATCTGGTTCCCATCCATCTATATGCACAAGCTCTAACTTTTCACTCTTCTTCTATTTCCTAACCATGAGAAATATAACTCTATTCTGTTTTCCATAAAAAAAATTCTCACAAAATTCCAAACTTACCTACTTTAGATCTGGAAGAAATTTCCTTGAGTGAAGAATTTGCATCCCCTTTTCACTCATATGGAAAAGCTTATGATACCACAATTTTGCCCCTATTTCTATGGAATCTACAAAGATGGAATAATCAGTATTATGCGGACAAAAATACAACGTACCTATCCTATCTCCCTTTTCTATTTCCAGTTCTCCTTTAGTGATATTCCACCATGTTTTTCAAAATGTATACAAACAATTTCTATCTCCCAACTGCCATGTTGGGATCATATTTATTTTCATAGCAGGGATATGCCTTACATATTTTAGAAGCCATTCCTTTCCATTATTTAACTTAATATGTACCTTACCCATTCCAACAATATTACATGGTTCATCATCCCCCAATAAAAGATGTCCAAAATCACCTAGAACATAATCATGAAATAATTTCCTATGGGGTGTAGCATGACATGAATGCCATGAGTCTACTACCTAGTAATAATTAGTATTATATAATGAAAGTATCAAAGAATCTTGTAACACATCACCTTCTACATTTTCTTCCTTAGTAGTCTATCACTTCCCGTCTCCTTTCTTCTTTGGAGCTCTATAGTCTTTTTGAAAATGTCCTCTCTTACCATAGTTCCAACACTCTATATTTCCAAATATGGACTTGGATCTTTCCTTTCTTGACTTGTTGTGATTACTTGGGCTCCTTCCTCTCTCCCTTTGTCTTCCTCTACTCTACATGGTCAATGCATTACCTAATGTCTCACCTATGCTTTCTCTTCACATTTCTTTGCTAAGAATATCACCTACAACATAATCAAATTTCAAAGTTCCTGAACCAGAGAGAGGGTTACTTACAACCATGACCAAGCTATTCCAACTTTCTAGAAATGACCAAAAGATTAAGATTCCTAAGCTTATCTTCAAATTTGACTTTTATAGAACTTAGATGACTAGTAAGTGTATAATATTCATTTAAATGGTCAACAACAGATCCACCTTATGGCATATTCATAGGAAGTTATTATTTTAGGAAGCTATTATTACCATTCTAAAAGAAAACTAAACATTATTTAGAAAAAGAAGGATAAATGCTAAGTGATAAGAATGACCAAAATACTTATAGATTTAATATTAGAAAAATCTCATACATGCTCACTGAGACCATAAAAGTTATGTAGGGAATTTTACTTGTGTTCTTAGATAAAAAACATGAGGGTATAGATGGTATCGAAAGCCTATAGGAAACAAGTCATCCCTGATTCATTTTTCAAATACTTATTGTCATCCAAGGAATAAGGATAAAGTTCACATTTTGAGTTCATTAAATTTATATAGTTATGGGTCCTAGTTCTAGGATAGTAATATCCTAGATATAGTTTGAATCAGATGATAGGGTCTTAAGTTCAACTTACGACCACTCTCTAATGATAAATGGATTACTTGCTTAACCATGTATATATGCACTCGAGATATTCATTTGATTGATCCATATGAGTAGTAATATGTTTATTATGTATCTTTTACTCGGCATTGCCCAACTACCAGCAGGCCGATTCAGTACCCCAACAGGTTTACCTTGGTACCATAGAGGCATATCCCCGCTTTCAGCGAGCTTGTTCAGTACCCCAGTGGGTTTGCTTGTATTTAACGAGCTTACTTATTTATTATTTTACTCGACATGGACCCGATTCCAGCAGGCCTGTTCAATACCCGGACAGGTTTTCCTCGTAACTATATATTTTTTACAGAACATATTAAACTATGTGGAAGCCAATTGGTACTAGAGTATATTAAGTTTTGCTAAGCGCATAAATCAATTAAAATTAACCCATGAGTAACATTATTTATAATATCCTGAAATTATAGTTCATGTCAAAAGAGAATGACCTAAAGTTGTCATCTAGTCCCTAAGTCTATCCTCTCCATGTAAAAGTTTAATAATGCTCCTCCATACGTAGAAATTTCACTTAGTCTCATGGTACTACTTAATAAATATACTTAAATAACAATCTTCAATGATGAGTCTGGGACGTACAAGTGATCGATAGGTATTAGATAGACCTTAAAGTTATGGTAAATTCCCATGTTATGATGAATAGTCAATGAATGGTCATAAATATGCATGTATGAGGATAAATAAGGATGTTTAAATTGTTTTGGCTTAACCATTACCATTGCCTTCTTCGTAGTTCATTTTATTGAAAAATAAAACAAAAAGTAAAGTTGCATTAATCTTTAAGCTAAAAATGCATTTTTTTATTTATATACATATTTTCTATCCTGTAATATATCTATATATATATATAGAGAGAGAGAGAGAGAGAGAGATATGTATATATATATATATATATATATATATATATATATATATATTCAAGTATATGAGCTCTTCCAATGTAACCAAGTGTGAAGGAATATGAAAATTATACCTTTATCCACATATGAGAAGGTTATTGCAGTGATTACTTAAGTATGGAGCACCGACCAACTTACTTTTTTCTGAATCAGAAGGTTTCAAAGGAACTAGCATTTGATGTAATCTTGATACTCACCTCCCTTCCTCAATCCATGCAGGTCCTCTTCTTCTGAAGGTTCAATTGCTTGAGTACATAAAGGATATGTTGATATATATGTGGTGAACTCTTCAATTTCAGGTCGCTCTCCATCGAATGTGTTGAAGTATTGTAACTTCAAAGGATATTCTTAATATATTTTACTGATGTAACCCAAGGGAGATGTTATTATTCCTTCGTTGGGAATTTACTATTGTAATTGGTCATCATAGAGTCATGAGGTAAAGGCTCCATTGAAATTCAGGTCATTAGTACCCTAATGAAAAATATAAAATATTGTTTTGAGTCTTCCTAGGTGAAGTCATCCCAGACAGTTTAATGTGGCTGACTTGTTTAAGGTAAAATTCAGTTGAGATAATGTGTATAAATAAAGGATCCTTGTTCCTCATCATAACACAAACTCACTCACTTCAGTACCACATAGGAGAGATAGATAGATATATAGATATAGAGAGAGAGAGATAACAACAAGGAGGAGACTACCTATTTTGGGGTTTTATCTTATACATCTTATATAGAGGAATTTTTTGTTGGGTTTTCTTCCCCTTGAAGGTTTCTAAGAATAAATATTGTCTCTATATTGTGATTGTGTTTCTTTTAGTGATTTTGCATAAGCTAATATTATGAATTTTAATTAAGCACTAATGATATATAGTCTATCATATGAAATATTAACATGGTATCAAAGCTAGCTTGAATAGGATATCTTTCACAAGGTGAAACTCTCTCTCCTCTCCCTCCAAAAGAAATTAGGATTTCTTGAAAGTTTGTAATTTGGAAGATATGATTTCATACAAAGTTGCATATCCATAGAGGACATATATTGATCCTAGGATCACTTTTTTGGGTGGTTGAATCTCTAGGAAATACAAACCCTATTTTTTTCCTTGAACCATAAATATGCAGAAAACCAGAACCAAAAATTCTGCGAAAAATGGAACCTTGCAAGTAATATTTGAAGGCTGAAATTTTGGGATCTCTAGAAATCAGTTGAACCAACCAACTCTCCTTAGTAAATAATATCTCCTGGTAAGGTCATCTTTTCATTTTAAGAAATTTCAATTTTTAGTGACCTCCTAGACAGGATGGCCACAAGAACTAAGCTTGAGGACAAGCTGGAAGGTATAGAAAACTTCCTAGCATGGAAGTATAGAATTGGTGTCATTTTGAAAGAGAATACATCAAGGATTAAGTTGTAGAACCAAAAGATGTTGAATCTAAGGAGAATGATGAACATGAACTAATCAAGGCAATGAGGATCATTGTTGATTCTATCAAAGCTCACTTGATCCCTCAAGTGTTGTCTAAGAAGACACCAATGAAAATGTATGATGCACTTTCTAGAATGTACGAGGGAAGGAACATCAATACACTACAACAAATATTGGAATTAGCATCCCATTTAGCGTCCCCTTTTAGTGTAATTTTTTTTACATTGAGTGGTCAAACTAGACACTAAATGGGACATGTCATGGACAAACTTAAACAATCTCAAAAAACATATTTTTTTGCTTCCCAGATAGCATCCTTTATGATGTCCAAAATAGCATCTCTTTTTTTTCTTCCAGAATAGCGTCCAACTTTGCTTCCTAAACAATGTTGAGGTTTTCTTCCATAATAGCGTCCAACTTTGCTTCCTAAACAACGTCGAGGTTTTCTTCCTAAATAACGTCCTATTTTGCTTCCTAATGAGTTTCTAGCTTTTCTTCTTAAATGACACCCCTGTTAGCGCCATATTTGCATCCTTAATAGCACCATGTTAGCATCCAAATTAACATCCAATATTGCATCCATTTTTGCTACCACTTTAGCATCCCATTTTGCACCATGTTTTACTTCCAAATATGTGCCAATTTTCACTTCCAAATTTGCACCAGTTTTTGCTTCCTTTTTTGCATCGTGTTTTGCTACAAAACTGATGCCAAATATTTCGTCTATTATTGCACCATATTTTGCTTCCTATGTGGTTCCATGTTTTGCATTGAAATTAACGTCTTATTTTTCTACCATATCTACGCCATGTTTGGCTCCATCATTAGTGCCATGTGTTGCATCCTTTTTAATGCCTAGTTTCATGTCTCTCATGTTTTGGTGACTAATTTAGTCATTTAGTAATTTTATATATGAGTTTTGGTCATTTTGTTTGGTCACCTATCTCTTATTTTTTGCTTACTAATCTAGTTGTTTTTAACCGATATTATAATATCATTAGGGTATGGGGGAATCAAACCACCAATCTCCTGCTTGTAAGGTAGGCACTTTTCAATTGAGCTAGAACCCTTTAAGAATTTGGGAACCTAACTTATAGAGTCCTCTATAATTGTAAAAAGGATCAATACACAACTTTGAGTATCTAATGGTCGACAAAGGATGATAGATTGTATTATCCTCAACATGGGATTGATTACGTTCCTTGGTTCTTTGTATATCATTTTCCTATGATTGTAAAGTTTTTATCATTACAGCACCAACATCTACAGCTTGTGAGGCAGTAGCATCGCCTTTTTCCTGTGTTCTGGTGGTATTCTGGGATTAATCTGATCAAGTGTCATCAACTGGCTGAGCCGTCTATAACTAATAAACAAAATTATCCTCAATTCCTAATTCTATTGTAGTGCCACTCATTCCTCTAAGTTGTTGACTATCATCAACCCAGCTACTCAAACGATTTATTAGTTGCCCACTTTGAAGTGTTCAATAAATAAAGTCCAAATGGGACGAAGATGAAGTACTTTCAATATTACTCTATGCTACAACCCTATCATTCTATGCAATCATAGACACATTACATTATATATGTCTTTAAATTATGAACTCTAAAGTTCAAATCCATAAATAACATAGTAATACTCAATCCATTCAAAACCCTGTGTGTTTTTTGAAGAATTTTTTGAACTAGATAACATAGGGGCTATTCTCCTTGGAGGGCGATTGAAATTTGAGATAGAGAGACCTAATAATAATTTTGGAGTCCCATAATATTGTAGCTTTGTGAATTCTCTACTCTCACAATAATGATAGGCCTTGGAGTAAAGCTAATGCTTCTTCCATATTATTAGAATTGATGCCAATTCCCCATGCAAACTCAACGACTTGTTTTCCTTTGGGGTCAAAGACAGAACCCCTTCCCACCAAAACACTTGACACCCCTGGTAAATCGACTTAGTTGCGAGCCCACAAAGTAGCAACTTCAGTAAGTAACATGCCCACCTAATTACAATTCTTCTATGCAGTGAACCATAGGCTGAACTGATGGCAATTGTCAATGAGTTAAATGACAAATTATTGTACTTTTAATATAGGAACAAAATGAAACCAAACTATAGTTGGTTAGTATAGCAAGGATTTCTCCTCACTGCAAGAGCAGGAATGACTCCCTTGTGCCTATAGGGCATAAGGGTAGGTTCCTACTATTGGAAAACAGGAAAAATGAAATGGAAATGCAAGTAAACAGAACAGTAAATCAAACTAAGCTAATCTAGTCACAGAAACTAGAACTAAACTAAATCATAAGCAAGAGTAGAAATAAGGAGTGGAAGCTTTCTGAACCCCTCTGCAGAAAACGGGTTAGGGTTCCGCCTCCTTAAACCTTGCAAAACAAACCTAAGCTACAATGGAGAAACCTGCAAACAATGTTAAACAAAACCTGCAAGAAACAATGGTTAGAGGTTGAAGCAATCTAAATAGCTAAGAAGCAAACACAAAAAACACAAATATACCTTCTCTTGGTGGGTAATGGTCCACCATGCCCTAGCTCCTCGAAGCCTCTCTCTCTTGGTTGGGGGAGCAATGGCTCAAATGGGAATGGATGTGGAGGAGAGGGAATGTGGGTGGTTTGAGAGGCAAAGGTCTCAAAGAATATGTAGGTAGCATAACAATAAGCAAGGGAGAAGTGTTTTGTGAGTGACCCCCCACCCTCCTTTTATAGCTTTTCCAAGGGACTTTAGGGTTTTAAGCCCTTGGTCAGGGCTTTAGCCCCTTTTTTGGCCCTTTATCCCCTTTCACCCTAAATTTAGCCCCTTTTAGGGTTTTAGCCCCTTTTTGAGAGATTTAGCTCCTAGGGGGCTATTTTGGGGTCTTTTTGGGGGTTTTATGCCCTTTTCTTCATCCTTGGGCTCTTTTGGAGGTGTGGGGGTTTAATGGAAGGTCTGATGGAGTGATATGGGGGTTGTGAGATGGTGTCCTTGGGTTGTGTAGGCCATAGAGAGCTATGTGTGATATTTTTAGGTTAACAAATTACCCCTGATGTGTGAGGGCAGGAGATTAACGTATGGCCGATAGACATCATAGGATTAACTGTATAAAGGTGGTGCTTCTAGGGATGGGGCATGGTGGATTTTGTTTTTTGTATTAATTTGGTTCCCATCAATGGGTGAGATACAATAAATGTGTGACATGTATATGGATGAGGCGGGCATTCCCATGCTCGTGACAATGCCCAAAGAATCATTTGATCTATGCTCTAAAATACAAGAGCTAATCATATACAACTGATGTTACAATGCTAGTTGCCTCTATGTGAGGCTGAATACAATACTGATCTGGTACATTGGACCCATGGAATTGTCATGGAATGCTATATATTCATGATTGATGTTCTACTGGATCTGGTACATAGCTATGTGGACTCACTGATTGAGAGTCAGAGTCTTTGCGGTACAAGTATGTTGTATCAATCATAAAGGTATATCGAAGCACTGCTGGGGCTTCTAAACACTATCTCTAAAGAAACCCGAAAATCACAAGGGACATAACCTGTTTAGTTCCCTCAAGTGGACTCACCAATGTGCTAGATTTAGGTGACATCCAGGGTATTCGACCAAGTATTGTGTGAAAAAAACCCTGTACAAATATCAATGGTGCGATGATGGAGTTGAAGTCGAGCATGTGAGAAACAACCATCCCAAGAGGCACTAAGGACTCCTCTCAAGTGGTCCAAGGAACTCATCAATGATGTTAATGAAACCAAGGTACAGGGACCTTTGGGTCTATCCTATGGAATATGTGTGTTGGCGTCGACAGAGGGAGACCTACCCTTAGTCAAGGCAATGATGTTTCCTTGACTAGGAGCACGAGGTGGATACCCGAAAGGTGTGAAGCAATCTGCGAGCTGACTCACTGAATTTGGGGGGGGGGGGGAAGGGAAGGGAAGGAACTAAACAGGGGTAGGGGGGAGTGGGAGACTCAAAATTCCTTTGTTAAGAGTATAACGGTAGGGTGGACGAGGAAGCAAATGAAACATACTCATGGGAATGGGATCATACCTGTAATACCGGGAATGTCACTGTAGATGGGAAATACTTGGAGGAGGTGGACACTTTTGATATTGATGGGATCCAAGGAATACACATTGTAGAGTACTCTAAACAAAGGTGACCCAATGTGGGAATGCTGCCAAAATATTTCCTATGGGGGGGGGGTGTGTTTAGGGACACCATTATGGTACGATCTCGTGGATTTTTGGTGAGCCCGAGAAAGTAAATGCTTGGTGGTTCTTTCAATTTTAGAGAGTATAAATGTAGGAAAAAGACTCTAGTAGGGGCTCTTTTTTGTTGGTAGTCTCTTCTGCCCCAGAAACGATAAAAGTATACATAGGAGAGCTCACCCATCCTAGAGGGGATGAGAGACTTATTTACCATTGGTAGTCCAATCAGGCTGAAAAAGGTTAAACCTATACTAACTGGACGGTCATTCAAATACCTTTATGAGCATGAATGAAACCAAGTTTTCTCAGTGATATTTTCTTGCTGAGAGGCTGGAAAAGAGATTAACGACAATCCATGGTGAGATTTTTCATAAAGTGCAGCCCCTCTGACTAGGAAAGCACAAAAGTATGTAGAGGGGAACGGTCTTGGGTTGAGTGTGCCAAGGAGGTCTTTTTCAAGAGATAGTCTACATGGTCCACAAAATGAGGTAAATGAGACGATGTAGATTCCCTTTCATATACTTTAGCGAGTGGGAAAGGAAGCAGCTATGCTCAATGATCTTTTCATTGTTTTAAGGACTCAGAAAAGAGCTTAAACAAAACTCTAATGTGGTCAACTAACTACAGTGACATAAGCGGTGCCCCATGTCAGGATGGTGGACAGAGGTCCAAAGGTCATCCATGCAATATGGATGGAGGAAAAGGCTCTCAAAAATACCAATACATGTGTGGGATAGATCGCGCTAGAGGCCTACGAGTCAGTGTGGCAGAGGCACATAAATCGAGGTGGATCTTGGACAAAGGTTAGGAGAGCATGTGTGTGTTGTGGTGAATGGAATTGACTACATGTGATGTGAGTGCAAGTCCAGGGGAATTTATATGCCAAATGCATGCAAGAAAAATAAATTGTTTTGTGGAAAGTGGTCCAGTGGTCCGCGTAAGGT
>LPNX010692014.1:219380-237947 GCA_001517045.1 Pseudotsuga menziesii | reverse complement strand
AACTCAGTTCACCGAGCCTTGGAAGGCTGCTTCATTTCACCAACCATCAAGCTGTTGAAGGAGATCTCCATATCAGAATTTCCTTGATTTTAGGGATCAGTCCGTGGTCCCTATCTTTTTGTTTTTGACTGTCAGTTAATGTTTTAGTTGAATTTAACAGATCCATGCTTTTAGGATCTGGAAACTGTTTGTAAATGCTTTAAAAGCCTAAGAACTCACACTGAAAAAGGGGTTCAAGTTTGGATACATTTTGGGCTATGTACTTGACACTTTCTTGCTATATGAATCACAGTTTTCTTTGGTCATTAGATATCGGTCTGTCCACATTTTTCATTATTCTGCACCCTGTTTTAATTAGCTTAGCTTATGCTCATGATTTGAATGGAGGAACTTCTTATTGCTTAGTGTGACCCTGCGTTATGTATGTACTTGGTTGCATAAACCCTGCATGTTAATGCACTTGGTTGTCTAGGCAATATTCTTCATACCTTGATTATTTACTGTGGCTGATATTTAATTTCTCGAAGCACTGGCTTATTTAGAGGCATGTCATGTTGTCTTACGGCTTAGTCTTCTCAGTTATCCCATTGATCCACCTTTTCAGAAAACATAAAAAACATAATTTCTTAAGTTACCAAGCATACTTAGCCATAACCACTAAGTAGTTTCTTGGAGTGATAACAGGTGGTGATGGTAGGGATAACATTGGAAGGTGCTATTAACCCTTAGAGATCATGGTAGGTGAGTTGGTCAATAGTAACAATATTCCCTTCATGGGGGAACATCATTAGGCAAAAGATAGTTGACACGACGGCTCGCATGGCGTACATGTAACTCCTTTGGAGGAGGTTGTAGTCTAATTGAGCATTGACGACTTCGATGCCAATTAGGACTATTTTCCCCGTTAACATGATGGGGACATGGGGGAGGATTCCTTGGGATTTAGTGGGGTGTCCATCATAAGCCCGCAGAGTCATGGAGGACAGTTGCAGAATTGGTGATCCAAGCTTCTGCCAAACCAAGGTAGACATGATGCACATGAATTCCCCCTCATCCACTAGGCGTTGGTGCACAACCAAATTTCGGATGGACACCAATATTTGGAAGGAAATAGTGGAGGGCATGTGCGGCTTTCCATTCTCCATGTCAAATGTGATTAACTTGGAGTCATAGGGGTCTACATCCCCTAGGGCCGCTAGTAAGGCTTTCCACTGCATTGGGAACATTTTGAGTACCTCAAGAGCAGACATGGCGGTTGGCATTTGGGCCAAATCATCCACAATACTATAGCTAACTCCAGCTCTAGATATGGCACTATTGGCAATTTTGTGTATGGGGGGGCGTGGGAATGGGGGTAATTGAAGAGGCAGGTTGACTGTCTTAGACATGGATGCTACTAATGAGTCAGCAGGTTCGGTGGTGGTACCGTACTGATTCTGTCGAGTTTGTAAGTTAACCTCTTCAGTGGTCATGGATAGCAGGTGATGAACACCTATTTTTTCCATGGGTGGTGCCCCTAGAGTGTTGGGATTGGCTTGGGGAGGGGGTGTGGCTACCACCAGTCCTTGGACTGGCAGTGAGTTTTGAAGCACCATAGGAGGAGGCCCTTGAGGTGCCGGGTTGGGTGGTGATTGGTTTGCAACATTGGTGGCCTCTTGGGCCTTGTTTTGAATGGATTGATTCACACAACCCATGAAGGGACACTCGAATGTGTAGTGCCCATAGACCTCACAGAGTATGCATGGTTGGTTTGTGTGAAACAGGGTGTTGCGTCTTGGTGCATTTGGTCATGGGGGGTTTTGTGTTGGCCAGTTTTTCACGGCATTGTTGGGAGGATTCGATTGTTGAACGCCTCCCTGCGGTTGGTTATTGCCTTGGTTGCAGGGCTGGTTATTCCAAGCTTGCCCTTGGTGATTGTTGGGGGCAGGCTGGTTGGGACGGTTTTGCTGTGCAAACACTTGTCCCAATGGAGTAGGAGGAGTGGGGGTGGGGGATTGAACTAGTTGCACTGGTGGAGCATAGTAGATTTGTGGAAGTGGTGGTGTCACAAATGTGGGAATTTGCCCCACATACTGCTATGTTGGCTAAGCCATGGCCTGGGTCTGCATAGGAAGTTGTTGCTTCAGAATGAGACATCATTCTAGCATAGTATAGAGCTTGGTTTTGGTAAGCAACATTAGCGGTGTTGCTTGGTTGTGGTGTAATGACAGGTGGTGTCAGTTGAGGCTATGGTTGTTGGGAGACTAAACCTATGATGTCATCTGCAGCATGGGATGCCCCCAATGCATCGCGGTAGGAGGTATTTTGACGAGGAGCGTTTGGAATGACGGTGTACAGATATCCAAACTGGGCATAAATGAGATCAAATTGTTGGGCCTTTAGTATGGCCTCTTCTTCAGATTGGGGATGTTCATATCCAACGTCCTTTGTGATGGGCGGGAGCAAAGTCTTAAGGAACCAATCCAAGAAGATCCTGTCATCTAGTTGGATTTTACATAAGCTACGACGTCGCCGCCACTTATGGATATGGTAAGTTATGTGAGTAGTGATGCTTTAGCGATAGGATAACAAGATCTCCACCCCCCGTCCTATCTGATAGGGAGTTGGAAATACTGTAGGAACATGAAGGAAAGGGAGTTGAAGTCTGGATACTTGGCTTACAACAGTTCAATGTACCATTTGGCTATAGCACCTGTAAGGGTGCATTGGAACAACCTCAGCCTGATGGAGTCATCTACAATGCTATTGGATGAGCACCATAGATGGAATGTCATTATGTGGTTTTGGGGACATTCCTCGTCTTTGCCTTCAAACTTGGGGATGTCTTATGGCAGCTTAGTTGGCATAGGTGGCCAAAAATCTTGGTGGCGGATGGGGTCGTTTGTTAATCTAGCCAAATCAGGAAAGTTCATGAGCCATGAAGGGCAGATTTGATCCCAAGTTAATGTGGGATGGGGCTACAATGGGGGTGGGGTTTCCAGGTGCATAGTGCATCTAAATAGCTAGGGGGGCTTGTGGTGGCACCATTGTGGATGGGCCAATGCCCCCAAGTGCTATGTGGGGTATAGTATGGGTGGCGGGGGCATTGCCCCTATGTATGATAGTAGGGGAAATGTAGGTGGCCGATGTATTGCCCCCTTGTGTGGTAGGAGGGGGAGTGTGTGTGGAGGGGTCACTACCCCCGTGTGTTACAACTCGGCCAGCTTGGCTGGTCACTATGGGTGGTGGCATTTAGATGATGAAAATCTGCATGACTGTGCTTGGGCCACTTTCCAAGTTGTAGGTGACGGGTTGTGATGTAGACATGGGTACACTTGCTAAGGTTAGGTTGGAAAATGGATCCGGGTTTGCACTAGCCATGGGGCTTGATGGTGTGGTGTGGAGGTCTGGTTAAGAATGATACGGGTCTGAATTGGAATCAGAGGTGGTGTGGCCCTCTGATGATGTGGGAGATCGCTGAGAACGACTTCGACAGTGCTGATCAAGTGTTCCAAATGGTGGTGGTTCGCCTCTCAGGTGTGAGGAAGATCATGGAGGATCAATTGTGTTCACTTTTTTGTATGAAATTGGTGGGTATGAGATTTGCACCCTATCTTCAATAGTTTCCTATTGCCTGAAGGTGGTCTCTCACCCACCAAGACTACTAGAAGACCACACTTGGCTTGTTCCTCACAGGTGATTCTACTCAATCAGAAGGGGTTGTTTCCTATTTCGCTTGGCAATTCCTTTCAGTAGCCAGCTACTTTGGGAATCCTTTGGTACTCCTCAATGATTTTCTAGGCAAAGCCCAATTACTTCCTGTTGGGCACTATGGCAGACCCGGGTTTAAACCTTTTGCTATGCACCAACAAAAGACCCACAGTGTTGGCCCTTTCGGCAACAACCTGAGCGCAGGTTGCAGTCTCACCCGAAACAGCTATGGGGTGCTACAGAATCAGGTTTCTGCAAGTAGAAGAGGGATATTACTATACCTTTAGTCTCTAACAATCTATACCCAATTAACACAGAGCTTTGACTAGTATATATAACTTCGCATATAAATAAACACAAAATGACTTGCTCAACCCTTTATTGGGAATTCACAACGAAGTTATTTATTAGTAGTGATCTTATTTATCAGATATATCTAGCTATTAATGCATGAAAGATAAACAGAAATAGAAACAACACAAGAACCATAACACCAGATATAACATGGTTCACCCCCAGTGTATGGGTTACATCCACAGAACTGTGTTTTATTCAACTTGCTACAAAATCACAGTTCTGATCTGCGCACTTAGCTGCAGATCTCTTCTAGTCCTTAAAATCCACACACACAGCAGCAGGCCCTTGCGCACACTGCTACAGATCTTCTTAACCTCTTACAAAAACCCTCTGTGCACACAGCTGCAGAGGTCGTCCATGCACACGGCTGGGACTTAACCTTTTCTTACAAAATAACCTTAGCTTCGCCTTACTTCTTCTTACATTATAAAACCTAACTTGACTTATTTACAAGAGAGCCTATTTATACAGTGCACTATTTACAAAACATGGATTCAAACCATGGGCACCCTGAACCCTAAACCCTGGACTTAAACCATGGGTTGAGTACCAAAAGGGGTTTTGACATAACCCTGACACCCATAAGACTATTTTGAGTCGGAACTTCACTTACAAAACTTCCACAAAACCTGCGGAGTTACCAAAACTAAAGACCCTTAAGGTACGCGCCCCAACAGGCCCCTAAGACACATTAGTGTCCCGTCCCGGGACACCCTGCTGCTCCTTGGGTAGGCGAACTTTGTCTGCGAGGATAGTGAACCATTTGTTGAGATCCCGCATGATGGTGTCAGCTACTTGCTCCTTGTCGACCACCTCCTGCAATACCATGACTGATGTTTCATTGGCCTTTTGTTGAGCAAATTCTTGGTATTCTTTCAGAACTTTAAGTTGGATGTCCGCAGCAGTACTCATCTCAAGTGCTTCACTAATAAGCGGCTGCATAGCATTTTCCACTTCTGTTGCATTTATGTTGCATAATTCAATTTCGTGCTGGAGTTCGTTGCTGCGCTTTACCTTGACCATTTTCTCCATGGGTGGTAGAGTCTTAATTGCTGCTTTTACTGCATCCAATTCTGCTTGTTTCTGTCGAATGGTTTCTTGCAATTGCCCAATTTTGGGATGTTCCTGCAGGGTAGTCCAGGTCTCCACACTGTCTTCTAATAGTTTTGTTGCGCTGCCGACAATGTCTGAAATTTTTGCTATGGATGCTTGAATGTCTGTGCAGTGTTGTTCTTTTCCCTCAGGTGGACTTTCTGGACTAATGCGGAGTTGAAGCTCCGCGATATGAGTCTCATGTTCTGCTTTGAGCTTCTCAATTTCACTACGGGACTGCTGCGTGTAGTCTTTCAACCTGACCAGTCTTTGCTTCGGTTCTTCCACCAGTTGCACGCCGAATTTAGGGAGGGTTCGGCATGCTTCATCCAACACTCGGACCAATGTAATCCACTTACGTTTCACGTCCCTCTTTCGTAGCTCTGCTGCTTCCAGTTGTGCTGCGAGGCTATCGTTCTGCTTCCTGGTATCGTCCAACTGGAGTTGGGAATAGTGGTCTCAGGCCTAGATTTCCTTTGCGATAGCTGACTGGCAGAGAGACAGTTCTAGCATGGACATCTTAGTGTAATCAATTCCTACTAACATGCACATTTCTGCGCGAGGCACTGCATCAATCATGATGAGGGCAGCGGCGGATACTTGGCCCTTGTTTTCCCGAGCTGGGAATTTCCTTAGGTCGGGATGCACACCTATCGGGGTACTACTGGCTATAGTGCCAGTCACCGATTGTGCTGTTAAATATTTCAGCTCTAAGATGTGTTGTGCGACATCATTGATGGCAAGCAAGTGTATGGCCGCAAACTCGGACCATTTCTTGGTAAGAACTTCGATGGACTTTGACAAAGCCTCATCAAACTCCTGAGTTGTGATGCCGGGTGTGTCATCGATGTTCTTATCCTTTGACTCCTTCACTTTCTTTCGGGACTATGGTTTGTCCACTTCCACTTCTGGTGTCTTGCGCTTCTCCTGCCTATTAGGGTCTGGAGTAGTCTTGACCAAGTCCTGTCCTTCTTCATCATCTGTTTCCCCTTCTCCACCCTGGTTGCTGTCATTCTGCTGTGACTCAGTCTGTTCCTCGTTGTCTTCCAGGGGACCTTGCTGCTGTGGTTGACTAGGGCCTGTGCCCACATTGGTAACTATGGGGATCGAAATGTGAAGTTTTTTCCCTACATCTTTCAGCCATTCAACCGGCCAGTGCTTGAGTACCTCCCAGATATCACCCTCAATGACTACATATGGTAGCTTGAACCATTGATGCTGTTGATCTGCACGAGCCTAAATGAAGGTATGATGCATGTCGGCGCTGAAGGTGGCTGCGCCCACATAGTGAGAGAATAACTCCTGACTGAGCCGTGGGGTTTTGGCCATCTGAAACTGGATATCCATTATATAAAAGGAAAAAACATAATTTGTCATATGTTGGTTTTCTTTATCCTGTGAAAGCCACAGTGATGCGTACCTGGCTGCGCCAGGCATGTTTTCCGGAGCAGCAGGAAACTGTGCCTCAAGAGGTTCTCGCCACCCTACCAGTGCGATGAGGACAAGAAACCATGAGTAATGGAAGGGCCTACCATTCTCTTAAACGTCGCGGGCATCTTCCAGGAATTTCTTCGCAATATAATCTGCCCAGTTGTAGCTGTAACCTTCGGCGCAGTTTATAGTAATTCTGATAACCGGGGCAGGTACTTTAGTTGGCCTGCACTTCCATATGACTTTGCAGGCTAAGATCTCTACTGTAAAGTGAATATGATGTTCCCGGATCGCAGAAGTGTGATACCCATGTTTTCCCTTTGTCAGGCTAAAGCGTTCCTTCATGGTTTGTGCAAGATTTGTATCCTCATGCTTCGATGGGAATTCGGTCACCGGATTAGGCCCTGCTTTTGGTAAACCAGTGATCCTCTGAATGAGCTCACCATTGATAGGGATTTTCTTGTCCCCTATCCATAAGTGGCCGTCATGAACTAATGCTAACAGCTGCTTGACCACTATGGTCACCTGTATGCCGCGACCAAAATGGGGAACATCAAGTATCTTTGGTAGGCCAGCATGATCCAAGCCAGAAGCCCACCGTTTGACTTCTAATAATGTCGTCGAGGTCTCATCATAATTGACGAGGTGCAGATACGTTTCTGGTGCAAACTGCGGAAAATTGCCACGATCACTTGTATCATGGTCAAAATACTTAAGCCGGTCTATCTTTCCTATCATGGACCCCATGAGCTGCGCACCCGGTGGCAGTGAAGGGGTGCTTATGGTGAACTGCTTACTTCGTCGAGGTGGTTTAACTCCTAGTCAAAGAGGCGGTACATATGGCGGCCTCCGTGGTACAATATGCTCCTCTTCGTGGCTTGGGATTTATACTGAACCAGGCGGATCCATTCCGGAATCCTCCGATGTTTACCCAGACTGTTTGTGTTGATCTTCATTCTGCTTAGAACGAACTTCAGGCTTAAACTATTTCCTGGCAGACCGGGTTTGCATTGGTGGAGTCGGTGCTGGTAGAGTCTCCTTTCGCAATGCAGGCATAGGTGGGGGGTGGAAAATGTTCTACAGACCTGTGCGTTCAAATTCTCTCAATAAGTCCTGAAGTTCTTGGTCGATAGACATAAGTTCAACTATGAAACCATGGAATGTGATTTGCCCATGCCCGGGTGTCTTCTTATACAATCCATCGATCAAATTGTTCAAAAATGTGCATTGAAGGTGCCAAATCTGACAAAGGTCCTACTCCCACGTCACTAAATTTTGGCGGGTACTCATAGGACAGGTAATTAAGGCAATTAAAGTACCGGCACCGCCAAATAGATAGTGTTCCAACAACCGGATTTTATGCTGCGGCGCAACCAGTACCACAGCTGCGTCATGATAAGGACCTTCGTCAGGACAACTAGCTTCGGCATATATAGACAAGTTCTGTGACCAAACTGTGAGCTTTGTACCCGTAGCGTTTTGTGCCAGCCAATGAGGGTGGAACTGGGTTATTCCTTTAGCACGAGACACATCAGTGTGCTGAGGCCCAAACTCCATGTATGGCTTTTCTGTTTGAGGTACAAGTGTCCATGCCCCACAACAATGTTCCAAGTGGTCCTGCAACCTACTCTGCCCATCAAACCTGCTGCGTACCCTCCGAAGCTGATCCATAAATCTCAGGTGGAGGGATGTTGGACAAGCTTCCCAGCCAGGAAGGTACTGCTTATGGGAAGTCCATCTGCTGGTGGCAGTGATTCCTAACGCTAAATCTAGATTCTCTAGTTTCTGCAACTCCAGCATCTGTGTGGGGGTTGGCACAATGGACTCCTCTGGGTCTATCAAACTCTCAGAAGAGGGTAAGGTTCTTGTCTCCGAACTAAGCCATCTGAGGGAGTTGGTAATTCTAGCGCATCTATGGCCATGTAGTTCATACAGTCGGTTCTGCCAGCTCTCTAAACCATCATCTAATTTGGTCATACAGGAGCTGTCGCACTCCCAATCCATAATACCTTCGGAAGTGGGGTCAATATAATCTTCTTCCTACGCTGTGATATTATAAATGTGTTCCAGAACATCCTGTTTTTCGTCTCTGAGTGGTTCTGTATATCTTTCTCCTTGGGACGGGTCTAGGGGTATTATAACTTTCAAACCTTTTCCTTCGAAGGTCATCTGTCTCTTTTTAAGGTCAATGACTGCAGCATTGGCCATTGCCCGAGACCCGAGTTCAAGTCCCGCCAACATAACCACTTTTTTGGGCACTAAGGCAGACCCGGGTTTAAACCTTTTGCTTCGCATCAACAAAATACCCACAGTGTTGGCCCTTTCGGAAACAACCTGCGCACAGGTTGCAGTCTCACCTGAAACAGCTATGGGGTTCCACAGAATCAGGTTTCTGCAAGCAGAAGAGGGATATTACTGTACCTTTAGTCTCTAACAATCTTTACCCAATTAACATAGAGCTTCGACTAGTATATATAACTTCGCATATAAATAAACACACAGTGACTTGCTCAACCCTTTACTGGGAATTCACAGTGAAGTTATTTATTAGCAGTGATCTTATTTATCAGATATATCTAGCTATTAATGCATGAAAGATAAACATAAACATAAACAACACAAGAACCACAACACCAGATATAACGTGGTTTACCCCCAGTGTAGGGGTTACGTCCACATAACTGTGTTTTATTTAACTTGCTACAAAATCACAGTTCTGATCTGCGCACTCAGCTTCAGATCTCTTCTAGTCCTTAAAATCCATGCACACAGCAGCAAGCCCCTACGCACACAGCTGCAGATATTCTTAACCTCTTACAAAAACCCTCTGCGCACATAGCTGCAGAGGTCGTCCACGCACATAGCTGGGACTTAACCTTTTCTTACAAAATAACCTTAGCTTCTCCTTACTTCTTCTTACATTATAAAACCTAACCTGACTTATTTACAAGAGCGCCTATTTATACAGTGCACTATTTACAAAACATGGATTCAAACCATGGGCACCCCGAACCCTAAACCCTGTACTTAAACCATGGGTTGAGTACAAAAAGGGGTTTTGACTTAACCCCGACACCCCTAAGACTATTTTGAGTCGAAACTCTGCTTACAAAACTTTCACAAAACCTATGGAGTTACCAAAACTAAAGACCCTTAAGGTACGCGCCCCAACACTTCCCATAGTTGAAGCAGTCAAGGAATTATGTCCTCAAAGACTGCAGAATTGATTGAACTTAGTGTAAATTTGGTAAATTTTAAGGCTTACTCAGCGTCATGAACTGAGTTGGGTTAATTATTCGATATGGTGTGTTGTTTTGCTTGTTTTTTACGGTATTTGGTTGCTGCAATATTGTTTATGAATTCATCATGGTAGATTTCATGTCATGGTTTTGTATGCAAGCATAAACAGAAATTTGTAAGCTAGTACAATGATTAACCCTGAATGTTTGTTGGCCTAACTAGATGTCTACCTCACAGTAATATTCTTCTTCAACCAAGAGAAGGTGTTGGGCTCTCAATACAATGGGACTAAGCCCATCCGTAGATCCTCAAGTCACCTCCCGAATGCTAGGTTGGTCAACAGGGAGGATGCTTAGCGTCGTGAGAAGCCCTCCTTCTCTACCCCCTCTACCTTCCAGGTCACCCGATTTCAATGGTTTCAGAAAAATATCATGGAGTACATAGATATATATGATCTTGCCCTTCGTCGTATCCCAGAATACCCCAGAGGGTGCTGACTGGGTAGAGGAGGAAGGGGGGAGCAAGATGGTTATTTTTAAGTTATTTTTAGTTAGACTAGTTCATTTTATTAATCCTTAATGGTTCATTTAACATTTACACATTGTTTATGAAATTATTTGCAGAAAATACAAACTGAAACTTAAAATGACCTGCAATGCTGAATAGAGGTAGCTGGGCCACACTAATAGTCCTCTGAAATTGAAAATTACTGTCTATTAAACTTAACTTTAACTTTTGTGTGACAGGCTGCACATTTCTGACCGAATCTACCGAGGAGGCCATGATATTTTTTCAGAAATGAACGAGGGGGTCACACAGAATGCAAAAATAGCCGCAACCTGAGTTTTTGGGCTGAAGTCGCACTTATCGGGAGATTAAGTGCACCCAGGGTGCGCTTGTTTGCTCATTAAGAGCACCCAAGTCTCACCTTTTGCCCCAATAAGAGCGCCCTACTTGGGAATGGGGTTTTTTGGTGAGACAGAGTCATATCTGGCCGACAGTAACTGGTATTGGGGTCATTCTGACTCAGTTTGGCCTAGCAAAGGATTCAGCAGTGGTTAAAATAGGAAATAAATAGGATTTAAGACAGATTTAACATAAGATTCCTGAAAAACTAGGGCAAAAATTTTAAAAGCTTAAAAATGAAAATTTTGGACTAGGGATTCTATGGGATCGACTTGGTATGGTTGCCAAAGCTATAGTGAGGATTTCTCATCATTGTAGGAGCAGGAATGACTCCCTTGTGCCTATAGGGAACAAGGGTAGGTTCCTACTATTGGAAAATAGGAAAACCGAAATGGAAATGCAAGTAAGCAAAACAGTAAATTAAACTAAGCTAATCTAGTGACAGAAACCAAAACTAAACTAAATCATAAGCAAGAGAAGAAAGAAGGAGTGGAAGCTTTGTGAACCCCTCTGCAGAAAATGGGTTAGGGTTTCGCCTCCTTAAACCCTGCAAAACAAACCTAAGCTACAATGGAGAAACCTGCAAACAATGTTAAACAAAACCTACAAGAAACAATGGTTAGAAGTTAAAGCAATCTAATTAGCTAAGAAGCAAACACAAAAAACACAAATATACCTTCTCTTAGTGGGTAATGGGCCACCATGCCCTAGCTCATGGAAGCCTCTCTCTCTTGGTTGGGGGAGAAATGGCTCAAATGGGAATGGATGTGGAGGAGAGGGAATGTGGGTGGTTTGAGAGGCAAAGGTCTCAAAGAATCCACGAGCACCATAACAATAGGCAAGGGAGAAGTGTTTTGAGAGTGACCCCCCACCCTTCTTTTATAGATTTTCCAAGGGATTTTAGGGTTTTAATCCCTTGGTCAAGGCTTTAGCCCCTTCTGCCCTAACTTTAGCCCCTTTTAGGGTGTTAGCTCATTTTTTAGGGCTTTAGCTCCTAAGGGGCTATTTTGGGCTCTTTTTGGGGGTTTTTATCCCTTTTATTCATCCTTGGGCTCTTTTGGAAGTGTGGGGGTTTAATGGAAGGTCTGATGGAGTGATATGGGGGTTGTGATATGGTGTCCTTGGGTGGTGTAGGCCATAGAGAGCTATGTGGGGGATTTTTGGGTTAACAGTTAGTATTTAAGAATCTAGAATTGTACTTGGATTGATAGAAAAGGTTGTTCTGTAAATGTGTGGATAGCAATAGAGGTTTAAAAGTTAAGACCAAGTGTTGTACAATGACTGCCTAATGCTCTGTCAAACAATTAGTTTTTTATGAACACATATTATTATGCATATTATGTATCATTTATGAACAGCAATTATCTTGCCAAAGAACCTAAGATCTGACATATATTACCTGCTCCTTCATTTTGGATTTCTAGGTGACTTCAACAAGGTTGATGCTAATACCGTATGCAACCACCAAAGTAGCAAGGTCTCTCACATATCTTCAAGTCAAAAGGAACTTAAAACTCTTAATCATTCCCATGTTTGGTTTCTCCTGTAAAAAGGACAATAGGTTGAGTTAAATAACCTAAAATAACTTATGTTCTTAACATAACACATTTGAAAAACTGCAAGAAATTAGAATATAGATATACCTTCTTCTTACGAGCTTCTCCCTTGCGAATTGTAGGATAATCCACCACAAATTTATTTACCCACCAGTAGATTCCACATAATGTAAGCCCCAAAAACACCAAAATGTGCATCATTCCCTTCAAGGAGACTTCCCAACCATCCACACAAAGCCCAATATTCTTACACATATGGGAGAAATACTTAACAGTTCTCCCCGAAAAAATCAAGGCTACATTGGCTCCTATGCCAAAAAGAGGGTAGAACTGCTTTGCTTCATCCACTGTTGTAATCTGCAAACAACCCCAAATAGCTCATCCCTTATATTGGTAAAACTTGTATCCATTTTCATTTTCAATATAGACTTGTTTTAGATATAAATCCAAAAAAACGTCATAACCAATAGAGATGAGTTGTAATTACTAAAATGCAACTCAAACTATGGGCCATAATAACCTTTCAAAATATCTTTCTACTTTAAACAACTTCGACAAAATTACGCCATCTTCTGCAATAAATCCATCCATAAAACAACTCATTCTATTTTTTTGGAATATTTTTTCAATTTTTCGAACAGAATCCTATTAGTAGTTACATTGAAATACTAGTGCCTTACAAAAATTGTACAATAAGCCTAATGCAAGCTGCTCTTCTTCATAAGATAAGGTGCATAGTTTATTACACTCACATATTCTACTATATCAAGCTATGTCTATATTTTTTACCTTAAAAACATTACAATACAACAGTTATGCTCTGATAATAAACCTAGTCTTTAAGAATACTAGTGTGTTTATAACACAACATTACTTCCAAAGTTTAATTTGTGTCAAATATTTTCCACTGTAATGTGCATCGAACACCAATGTGTTTATACTAACATGCAAATCAAAGACGACAACCAAATCCACAAGTGAGTGCTTAAACAAATTCTTAATGAATCTCTCTCATCAATTCAATCAATAATTTTGAAACGAATATTTATTCGCTTGTAGAAATAATATTACCAGAAAACTTGGTAAATGAGATAAGCCATAATAATATATAAATTGATGATATGAATTGATATGATACATTTACAATGGTCGGACTTATATATATCCATTCGTGACTTTTCAACCTACAGTCATGACTCTTTGATAATTATTAATTATTAATTAATAATTATCTATTAATATTATTTTTAATATTTATATATTTTATGTTCGTTACATTTCCCTCCCCTTAAGGGAAGCTTTGTCCTAAAAGCTTGTTTAGTGAAGGACTTCTCAGTTATGAATAACGTCTTTCCATGTCTCTCTGAACTTGTAACTTTGACACTTGATGAGACATGGTGATATAATTTCTGAATCCCTGAACTGAATTGTCGCATTTTTTGGCAGTGATCCATCTAAGATTTACTTTCATCCAAGCTACCTGTTGATCTCCTTGCTGGATAAAACTTCTTGTTTTTTGTTTAGGTTGTATATTTTGTGTTCCTTTTCATTTGACATCGTAACCTCTCTGTATATGTACATTTTGACCCTGTCGTTGGTCAAAATGACTTTTATGGTTGGGGTGTCGATATGGAATTTTCACAATTTCATTGTCTTTTACAAGTGTCATTTTTTTAGCATTGATCTGAGTAGAAAGTTGTGTTTTAGTCTCTTGAGGTTTTAAGGCTTCATTCTGTATCTTTTCCAACTTGTTTTCTAACTGCATGTTATCATTTTGAAACTTCTTAATCACTTCTACATGTGATTTTCTGTCATCTTCAGACTTCTTAAGTTGTTCCTTAAGATCTTCATTATGTCTTCTAATACAACGATTTTCTTCCTGTTTGTCTAGAAGTTTCCCTTCAATGTCTTCCATAGATTGTTCTGTCTTTCGACTACTTTTCAACTTCTTAATTTTTGTGACTAGTGTCTTGTTATGATTACCTAATCTAAAAATTTCTTTGGAATGGCTTGATAAATTCTTGTTGACTTTTGTCAGTTCTAACTTATGTGTCTTCTCACTATCATCATACTGCTGCTGGAGTTTTTCTTTTTGCTGTTTATGATGACGTAACTCTGCTCCTTGATTTTATAACCTCATATGAACTTGCGCCAATTCAACATCTTTTTCCATGATGAGTTTGTTTAGATGCTTTATTTCTTCTTCTAATTCATTATCGCATCCATATGGTGATTTGTTGTCATTTTTTGACTTTTTGATCTGGTCTTCTAGGTTTTGATTATGAATTTTTAAACATGATATTTCATTATCCTGATCAGATAACATTTTCTTGTTATCTCTTATGGTTCGTTCTAGCTACCGATTCTAATTCCACAAGCAGTGATTCTCATCATCTTTCCACTCTTTCAACCACTTTTTTGTCTCAACCTCAGCTTGTAGACTTTTATTGATCACCTTGTATTGTTCTAACTCATCCACTGTTGTTTGTAGTTGTGCCTTCATTTTCGAATATGTAGGAGCCATTGTTTGTGACTATGTTTCTACTTCACTTTTGTCTTTGTTGCTTCTATAAGGGTGTTGGTTTTTCATCAATTAAGCTAGCATTATGATCTTAGGATATTTTCACTAAGAGAATAACAAGTACAGCAATAAAACATGAGCACATCACAAGAGATAAGAGACACAAAGAGTTTTCCTCAGGGAAACCATAAAGGAGAAAACCCCACAACTTCCTCTAAGATAGAATCAACACCAAAATAGTAAGAGATCTCCCAAAACAGCAGTAGCCTTCTGTCTTCTTTCAAGCCAAAGTATTTCCTTCTCCAAAGGTGCACCACACTTGAGAGAGCAAGTGATGTAATTCACAAGTGATAAATAGAGAGACACACACTCTCTATTTATATTAGTTTGTTCACTTAATTTGCCATTTCACACGTAGGCTCAACCCTAATAATTACTACTCGAGCCTACACCTTAATTAGTGTATAATAACTCAAGTGCCCCAAAACTGTGGGGACTTACCTAATGACTTGATATGACTTGTTTACATTATTAATCCTCATGATCGGAACATCGGGGTATGACCACATGACTCAAATACATAATAGAAACATCCCGGAATAAACATCGGGTTACAATAAATAGGATACATAGAAGAATACATTCCGAGGTTACATATACATCAACACACCCTCTTAACTAGGAAGGTATTCTTTCAACACAATTTTCAGCACTGGTCTTCTTCTCTGTATCAACTGGATCATCTTCGTCTTTGAGTCATCTTCAAGTCATCTTCGTCTTCAAGTCATCTTCATCTTCAAGTAATCTGGATCTAGATCATCTCTCGATATGGATTATCACTTGATCTAGATCATCTCTCCATATGGATCATCATCACTGGGATGGATCTGGATCATCATCACTGGGCTGGATCTGGATCATCACTCGATCTGGATCTTTACTACTGGATCATCATTACTGGATTTGGATCATCACTCGATCTAGATCAACACTGGTGTTATCTCATGATTTTACTCGTCATCGGAAGTATTTACAGAGCCAGTCCTTTTTCATACTGGATTTACCATCTTAGAGCTAGTCCTTTTTCATACTAGATGAGGCATCACAGAGCTGGTCCTTTTTCATACCAGATGTGGCATCCACTTCAGAGCTAGTCCTTTTTCAAACTAGATGAGTCTTCCCAGAGCTAGTCCTTTTTCATACTAGATGAGGCATCACAGAGCTGGTCCTTTTTCATACCAGATGTGGCATCCACTTCAGAGCTAGTCCTTTTTCAAACTAGATGAGTCTTCCCAGAGCTGGTCCTTTTTCATACTAGATGAGGCATCACAGAGCTGGTCCTTTTTCATACCAGATGTGGCATCCACTTTCAGAGCTAGTCCTTTTTCAAACTATATGAGTCTTCCCAGAGCTAGTCCTTTTTCATACTAGATGAGGCATCACAGAGCTGGTCCTTTTTCGTACCAGATGCGGCATCACAGAGCCAGCCCTTTTTCATGCTGGATGTGGCATCCTACCCATGGAAGGAACCAATCCTCTCACCATGTCAGAATGGCACTGCACTTATATCCGACCTGCTCGTCGGAATGGCCAACACTCACATCTGACATGGAAGGAACTTAATCCTTTAGCCATGAACAGAATGGTTCATCCCTTATATCTGACCTGCTCATCAGAATGGCTATAGATCTCAGCACTCATATCAGTCATGGAAGGAACCAATCCTCTCACCATGACGGAATGGCTTAGCCCTTACATCTGACCATGGAAGGAACCAATCCTCTCACCATGTTAGAATGGCTATGGGTCTCATCACTATCTCTAGGAGGAAGCCTTGATCTGGAGAACACCAAGTCTCTCTCTGAAGTACTCAAACTTCAGCCTAGCCAATGTCTTCGTCAATACATCAGCTATCTATTCCTCCGTCGCAACATACAGGAGCTTCACTGCTCCTCTTTGCACCATATCCATGATATAGTGATACTTGATCTCGATATGCTTCGACTTGTCATGGAACACTGGATTCTCTGACAACTTCACACAACTATGGTTGTCATAATGTATACAAGTAGCATCTAACTGGAGATCAAATATATCAGATAGTAGCTTCTGTAGCCATACTGCCTCACAACTAGCTGAACAGGCTGTGACATACTCTGCTTCAGCTATACTCAGCTCCACACAAGATTGCTGTAAATTTGAGCATATAGACCTGTAGACAAACACACAACTCACAAAGAATATCTCACAATTTACTCATCCATTGAAGAATGAAACAGTGCAAAAGGCTTGCAGCTGTGAATGCTTTCATTAATCAAAAAAGTAATCCAGATAATAATTACAATGATGTAAAATGGCTTTAATAGCCACAAGCAATTCGAATCCACATGAGGAAGTTCGAATTGATGACTCTACTTGACTGTAGGTAACCAAGACTTGTCTAAATCACAATTGGAGTTCTAAAACACAACTAACTGTTACATTTAGTATTAAATAATGGTTAACTGACTATGGTAGGTGAGAAAAGCGCCCCACATGTGTGCAATTAATTAAACCATTATTTAACTGAATGTAACTGACTCCTAACTTGTCTTGACTAGTCATCAACTGAAGTTAAGGACCCAGTAGTTAACTGTCCTTGTCTAAATCATAACCGGAGTTCTAAAACACAACCAACTGTTACATTTAGTATTAAATAATGGTTAACTGACTGTGGTAGGTGAGAAAAACGCCCCACATGTGTGCAATTAATTAAACCATTATTTAACTAAATGTAGAGAGCTATAACTGAATGTAACTGGCTCCTAACTTGGCTTTACTAGTCATCAACTGAAGTTAACTGACCTTGGTTGGTTTCGGCACTCCCAGTTGCTTCCTAAATTGTAGGGATTGATCTAGGAGATTCCTAAACTTATGCAATCAAGTGCAATAAGTGGCAGTGAGCCTCAATTAGTGTTCCCCACACTTTGGTAACTGAAACATGTGCCCCAATTAGGTCAAGTTTAACCAATGGTGCTAATGACTATAAATAGACTGGATGGACTCTCGATTTAGACATGACTCCTGATTTAGACATATGACCAAATTTAGACAAGGGAGGATTAATAATCCTAACAATTGCTTCCTACTAAAGCAAGAGATCACACCTGATCCCATATTGAAGCAACATCCTGAAGTACTCTTCCTGTCGATGGCACTACCTGCCAAATCTGAATCAACATAACCCTCTAGGTTAATCTTCCGATTCGCATCATACTTGAGCCCATAATCAATTGTACCCTTTAGGTACCTCAAAATATGCTTTGCAGCAATCAAGTGAACACTTCTTGGATCTATCAGGTACTGGCTCAAGGTGTTCACAGCAAAGCAAATGTCTGGTCTCATGTTCATCATGTACATCAATGACCCAATCATCTGACGATACATCATAGCATCAACTGACTCTGATGAAGCATCACTCAATAGCTTCATGTTCGATGCCATAGGTGTGGTCATGCAGTCCATAATCCTGAACCTCTTCAGGATCTCTACTGCATACTTCCCTTGTTCAAGGAAGATTCCATCTATACTCTACCACACCTCCATACCTAGAAGAATAGTGCATTGACACATAACAAGAGTATCACTGGTCTTCTTCCTTCAACCTTGAAGCAAAGGTTGGAATCCACTTTACTCTCAGTAAAGCCTAGAGTCATCAATAATCTGCCCATTCTGTCGTACCATGTCGAACCTCAGGATCTTCTGCAATCACTCCCTCTAAAGCGGAGCATGATA
>LPNX010692014.1:196935-219031 GCA_001517045.1 Pseudotsuga menziesii | reverse complement strand
AGGTTCTGCATCAATGATGTCACTGCACTCGTCATATTATTCTTCATTTTGAAATGTTGTCACTTGTTCTTCGAAACAAGTCTTCATTCTTCTTTGCTTGTAGGTGATTATGTATGCGATCTTTCCTACAAGTCAAATGCAATTGTATGGTTAGAAAATTTCATAAGGAATATTCATACTGGCAAATACTTATGCATAAATATATGATCATGCAACTACTTTAGCCAATACAACATTCATCCATATCTCACTAAAACTTTCTAGATGCCTTCCATCTCTACCAAGACAACATTGAGATTGTGCACTAATCCAATATGTCAGCAAAGAGGTTTCATTCTAGATAAGTAGCAATGGAGAATTTGTATAGCACCATGAGCTACTTACCCATCACATGCATATTAGTAGTATACTGTCATTAATCCAAACATCCTATCATGCATAATACATCATAACAAAACAATATCATGACAATTGAATACTTATCTTTATTTGTTTCATGGGTAGACTGCTTCTTGAGCCTTCAGCTTCATCGTCTTCTTCATTCATGGTAGCATCGTTTCTTATCCAAATGATAAGGAGGATAAGAAGTTCTTCAAGAGTTGGGTTCTTCATATTCCTCATTGCTTGAGGGATCTTCTTTGGAAGGTGAGAGCTTGATCTTCAATTGCTCCCATCTTCTCTTCTCTTCTTATGATTCGAGCTTCTTCTTTTTCACGGAGACTGTTGAAAGTAATCACTTCCTTTTGGAACACATTCCTTGAATGAATGAATTCCATGATCCTGGGAGGCCATTCAAGGTGGCCATCACCACTTCTGCATTATTCACTTCTGCTTCAAGTTGTTCTTGATTTGAGAGACTCTTATGACTGCATGGTCTCTGCATTCTAGATCTTCACATTCTTCAACTGGTTTCTTTAGGTCATATCCTTATTTTTGTTCTTCCCTTCAAATAGCTTGAAATTCTGGAAGACCTTCAATAGCTTTGCTTGCAATAGGTAGTGATCTGTAATGCACATGTGTAAGCCTTCTATGCCAAAGATCATTTGTCTCTACTGTGTCATGGATCAAGGCTTGTTCTGGATATCCCTTCAATTTGTACAAGCCTCCTTCTTGTTCTTCAATCACTACCACATCATCGATAGTCTTTTTTTTTTTTTTTGGCCATATGATGACTTGACCATCTATGAATGCAGCCCGCATTCCTTTTGCATCAATGCTGAAATGGAACAAACAATACTTCTTTCATTGTTAGAGACTTACCAGAGTCTAGCTTGTATGAAGATTCCCCACTACCTTTTATTGGATATTGGTAGTCATTTCCTAGTTTCACCTTATGAGGTGATTCATGTTCTGATAGTCTTACAAAGGATTCCTTGAATCCCATCATATGTTTGGAAGCCCCACTATCTATAAGACAATCATCACTACCATGAGTAATGTTACCTGTGAGAGCTGATATTAGAACATATTCACCCTTGCTTGAAGAATATTTACTTTCATATCTGGATCTCTTTCTGGATGGTTCATCATCCTCTGCAGCATGAGCATGATTTCTTCTTGTGAAAGGCTTCTAACCTCGTCTCCCTCTGAAACTGGAACCTCTATACTCATGTAGGTGTCCAATCCATTTTATTCAGAGAGATCAGATACTTCCAGGCTTGGAAGTTGTCAACTTCCCCAAGATTTTCACCAAGCTGATGTGATATATCATATTGAAATGAGAACCTCAAATGGAAATAGCAAACGATTAGATCTTACCAATTTGAGGTGTCCGTCCTTGTCCCGGAGTTCGCTGATCTAGGGTTTGTCATAGAAACCCTAATTTTCAAAACTTGTAATCTTTCAGATCTGATTGGATAAATAGATATATCTCTTTAAATGGATCTATCCAATGTACTCCTTTTCTAAAAACAGTGGAGGGAAGCTCCCGAAACAGGAATCACTAATTTTCCAATTTCTTCTGCAGAAATGTCTGTTACTGTTTCTGTGCTATCTCCGAAATTAATACTCCTATGTGTTTGAAATTTCTCACTAAGGTAAAATAACCTATCCTTGATCCAACACTACAAGTTTCATCAGAATTTATTTCACCATTTGGGATTTATGATCCTTTTCCCAAGGTGACCTGTTACAGGACTGTTCAGAACAGTGAAGTTGTACGACATGCCACGTGTCACTGGTTCATCTTCTGAGACTGATATTTGGACCACCAAAATTAAAATCCGTGCCCTTTCTAGAACATCTTTAGGAATTCCATTTGGACCTCTGTAGCTCAATATATTGCAGATATCCCCAGATTTCCTACTCAGGGATGAATTCTGGAAGAGGCTGGAACCCTAACTTGGAGAGATCATATCTCCGGGATTACAGGGAATCTGAGTCTGATTTTTGGACACATGATTCATCAGGAGTTTATCTTCAACCCCTACAATTTTCAACTTTTGATATGTTTCCAATCTCAGAATATAGCGACTGTACCAAAACTTAGCAGTTTTAGTATTTAGGGTTTCTCCTAGCTCAGGGTCAAACTAGGGTTTGACTTTCCCGGAGTTTCACCCAACCAAATTTCTTGATCCAGGTCTCTAAACTTTGGTTTTGATGAGGAGAACAATCCTATGCTGGTCTCACTCAAAAATTCCTCTTCTGTAGAAAGCCCTAATTTCCACATCGAAACTGAAAATGCTTGAAATTGAATTCCACATTGACAGAAAGATGCACCCTTCAATGGAGAGTCATCTTAGCATACTTTTGCTGAAAATTTGTGGAGGAAGATCCAAAAAATAGGAATCCCTAGTTCCTGTAGCTGCACAATGTCTTCTTCTCGGGTTAGCTCTGATACCATGTTAGTTTTTCATCAATTAAGCTAGCATTATGATCTTAGGATCTTTTCACTGAGAGAATAACAAGTACAGCAATAAAACATGAGCACATCACAAGAGACAAGAGACACAAAGAGTTTTCCTCGAGGAAACCATAAAGGAGAAAACCCCGCAACTTCCTGTAAGATAGAATCAACACCAAAACAGTAAGAGATCTCCCAAAACAGCAGTAGCCTTCTGTCTTCTGTCAAGCCAAAGTATTTCATTCTCCAAAGGTGCGCCACACTTGAGAGAGCAAGTGATGTAATTCACAAGTGATAAATAGAGAGACACACACTCTCTATTTATATTAGTCCATTCACTTAATTTTCCATTTCACACGTAGGCTCAACCCTAATAATTACTACTCGAGCGTACACCTTAATTAGTGTATAATAACTCAAGTGCCCCAAAACTGTGGGGACTTACCTAATGACTTGATATGACTTGTTTACATTATTAATCCTCCCGATCGGAACATCGGGGTATGACCAAATGACTCAAATACATAATAGAAACATCCCGGAATAAACATCGGGTTACAATACATAGGATACATAGAATAATACATTCCGAAGTTACATATACATCAACAAAGGGTAGATACAAAAGCTTTAATAATTCTCAATATGTCTCTTTTGGAAAACACTTTCTTCTACTATTTCTTGTTAGGTCAAAAAACCTTTCTTTTTTCCAAAAATAATTATTTTTTTAATAAAATAATAATAATAATAATTATTATTATTATTTTTAAACTTAAGTTATATAAATAATATATAACCTTCCAAATTCTAGTCCTTGACTTTTATTTTTTCCCAATACTTTTGTAAAATGCAAGTAGATTGGGTGGTTGGGAGGAGTAAGTGTTACCTTCCCCACCTAGGTTCAAATCCTACTTGCTTCTTTTAATAGTTATTATTATGCAATTTTTACTTTTATCTTTTCTTTTTTAACCTTTTTTTTCCCTTTTTATTTCCTCGTTCTTTTAGTTTTTTTTTTTGTTTTTACTTTTTTCTTCACTTTTTTTTTTTACTCTCTTTTTGGGGGGGGGGTTACTTTTACCCTTTTTTTAATTTTTTTTAAGGACAAGTCCTATTTTTTTGGGAAACCCTTGATTTTTGTTTTTACTTTTTTCTTCACTTTTTTTTTTAACTCTCTCTTTTTGGGGGGAGTTACTTTTAACCTTTTTTTATTCTTTTAAGGACAAAGTCCTATTTTTTGGAAAACCCAAAAATTCTGGGAAAACCTGGGTGATGGCTAAAAGCCAAAAAATATGGCCAAAGGTCGGGATCTAGCCAACGAGACTCTGATACCACTGAAACAAATATTTATTCGCTTATAGAAGTAATATTACCAGAAAACTTGGTAAATGAGATAATCCATAATAATATATAAAATGATGATATGAATTGGTATGATACATTTACAATGGTCGTACTTATATATGTCCATTCGTGACTTTCCAACCTACACTCATGACTCTTTGATAATTATTAATTATTAATTAATAATTATCTATTGATATTATTTTTAATATTTATATATTTTATGTTCGTTACACAATTCTTCACCAAACTCTCAACCCTTTCATTATCTCCACTGGACCAAACAAAGCCTTTTTAGACCATAGCTCAACACTAGACCAAAGAAAGCCTTTTTAGACCATAATTGAAAATGAATTTTTATTTAGAAAAGACTTTAAAGTGTTGATTAGGATCTTATTGGCCAAGATAATCGAAGACCCACCCTCCAAAAATGATCCTTATGAGTTGTGTTGATAGATGAAGGATCAGCCCTAGAAAGAGTTAGCCAAGGGCTTTACTGGGTGGTACCATTCATTCAGTTTCCTTCATAGTTCTTTAAGTGGTCGTTTTATTTCAAGTTTAAGTTATGACCATTTAAACTATATGTTTTGTTTTAATACACCATTATGTTTGGTAAACAAAAATCTATTGCGACAGCTAAACCATCTGAGCGTGAAAGATTCTATTCTCCCAAATAAATCCAAATATAAAATATTTTGAAACCCATAATTAAAAAGCAAGCTTTAAGAACTCTACACTACATAAATCGTTTTGAGTGTACATAGAGGAATTGATATGATCACAGCTTCATCCAGGCCATATGATTGAGTAATTATCTACCAGCCTTCTGGGTCTTGGAATCTTTCCACTGAATAAGCATCAACTTGTATATTAGTCCAAACTCCATATCAACTAGGAATCAGTAATTGCCTAGAGTAAAATATTCATTATTTCATTTTTAATGCCTTTATAATTGCATGGAAATGGCCAAATGGGATATATACATGAAATCTCTGGGAACTTCTTGTTGCATTTCTATATTTGAGTGTGCATTAAGGTGGAAAAATGATTGCAGAAAAAGGGTTGCATGGAATATTTTCCAAAGTCTCAACTCAATAAATGCCTAGAAAAGTAGAGACTAGCTCTTAGATTAGAATTCTATAAGACATAACTTGTAGATTGAGTGAATATAAGTCCTTACAGGTCTCAAATATTTATTTGTGCCCCCAATATTTTGTAACCAAATCAACTAGAAAGCAACAGTGGACTACAACTTAGAGTCTTATACTAAACTAAAATTCAAATCTGTATGCTTTAGAAAATAATAGCTACATGCACATGCCTTAAGAATTGATATTCATAGGGAGGATGCATTTTTGTTCAAATAGACCTTACATTTTACAAGATTATCTGAGCATAGTATTTCACCTGATACTTTAAATATTATTATATTAGTCTTGAAAATTTCTTTATCCTTTTGCTAAGATTGGATAACTTTACGTGCTATATAAAACTGAATTGACACTAATATAGGAAAATGCCCTTTTTCTTAAGAAATCATAATATCTTTCTAAATGGAGGCCAAGCCTTTTTTGTTTTGACTCTTGAGTGATTGTCACACAAGCTTCCTATACCATTGTCTTTAACACAGTTCAAAACAATGATATTTTTTCTTATCTATAAATTCAATTGTTTATGTTATTTATTGAATATGAACTTATGCACCGGCACTTTCCAATCTCTGAGAGGAGAATGCTTATTATTATTTCTTTCATGGATGTCTTGTTTTTTTTTCTGATAGAAAAAGGATTATTTATTTCATGGAAATTTCTTTTTTATGATAGAAAAGGGAGATTTTATATTCTTACAATATTTTGTCTCCTCCTGGAAAAATGTCTCTCAAGAAGCTTTACAATACTTGGCAAAAATATTGTAGTAACTTACCACCAGTAAAGCGTTTCCTATACAGCAATGGCTATCAGGGAAGGACTGATGGTGGTGGTGGCGTAGTTATGCTTGGTAGGTCCTTTACTTATGGCTGCATCTCGTGTCTCTTTTTATTTAGATTTAGAAATGTAGTGTGTCTTTTAGTTTCTTTTCTTTAATGAAATGGATGAGTTGGAGAACTTCAAGCCATAGAAGCAATTAGCACAAATTATGTATCTGGATTCCAATGCATCTACACAGGAAAACAAACCAATTGTGTATTCAAATGTAGATGTGTTTGTTTACAAAGTAGAAAGGAGAAATTATGGATCGGACAATAGATTTGATTTGGAAAGTGGCATTCAGGTCAATGAACGAAAGGTTCCTTTTGCCAAAAAAATGTTTGGAAGAGTTGGGTATAGTGGGTTACACATAAAGTAGAGTGTTAAGAGTTCAAGAGTTGCACATTTAGGGGACAATGCCATTCAATGTGGGTCTGTGACTCTGTCCAAGGGAAATAATCTGAGATGAGATTTCCATTTCATCAGAATGCACCGAAGGATGTTGTTGTTCCTGTTGTTGCAAAATAGTCTCAGGGTATTAGTTTAGCAAAGGCAGTAGATATGGATAAGCTTAGACATGGTAATAGAAAGAATACCTTGATATCCCTTTCTCTTAAGGCATTTATTGTTTCTCTTCTCGGAGGCCTTGGAGGTTTTTTCCAATAGGCTCCCCATCAAAACTCATCTCTACTAGCTGAAATTTCCTTTGGACGGGATTGCTCTGGAGGCAAACTCATGGCCAATTTATTTAAAAGATCTACTTCAAACCTATATATTTGTTTAAAATACATAGATGTTAGTAACTATGTTCATGGAGAATGAAGGATAATAAAACCACTACAAAATCATAAATAACGCCACTACAAATTGAGACAAATTGAGACAAATTGAGAGTGAATTGATATAACTACACAAAATTGATGAGAAAACTGCAAATATAAAATCTCCTATATAAACAAATTCTAAATTAGACAACTTGAGAGTCTGAGACTTACCTGAGCATCTTCATCTGGCATGCTCGTCCTCCGCAAAATTGTGCTTTGAACTCGATTTGAAACTATATCGAAACAAATCTCTTTCTTTGCTAGTCTATTCAGAAGATGTCTCAAAGGAAAGTTACATAACTCAAAATATCACAAAAATAATATACATTTACAAGAATGCTTTAACCAATAACTGTCCTTTAACCTTAAATGTAAGAGGATTTACTATATAATTCAGGGCCTGCCTAAAAGAGTCATTAAGAAAAAGGTTGACTGCACATGCCTCCAATCAACCCTCTCTCTACTACTTTAGTATCAATCTCAACTAATATACATTTCAGGGAAATTATTGTGAGATCTTGGATATTTTTTTTGAAATAAAAGATTTTTAAGTCAACAATTATTGTGAAAATATGATGATTCATAGAGTTATGCTTTAACTCTTTCCCTTTCTTTATTGATTTAACTCTAGTTATCACTATCATTCCACTCTAGTTATCACAATAATTGTTATCCTTTATTGGTTTATTGCTTTTACATCTAGTTATCACATTTAATTTACTCTTAACTTTACTTTTTGCAAAATAGAAAATCTAATATCCTCAAGAGAAGCACCCTACTTTCGATTTATGGAATAAGGAAGAGAGTAATTACAAGCAAACCCTGTACTAGGTCTACAAGTGGACCACTTAACAAGACAAAGTCCAATCTAACCAATCCATGAACACTCCAAGAGAATGTTCCTTAACTATATACCTTACATGTGCTAAGGGTAGGTGATTACAACACAACTTCTTCCTACACACTTCTCCAAGTAACTCAAGTAGTGTGAACCACATGTACAAAGGTCATGTAATCCCATGCCTGCATGTTCCAAATTACAAACTTATAAATGGCCTAAACTAAATTCTAACCTAAATTCCATGTAAAACTAGTTGTTTCTCTCTTCCTATGTGACTTGGCTTTCTAGAGAGTCAGAGAAAGGTTGCTTTCAATAAAGTTTCCCTAGTTGAACAAAATGCAGTGCTTCTTGTTGATGTAATTGTAACTTTGGAATGTATTCACTTGTATTTATTACCCGATGTTCAGTCCGAGATGTATTGTAATGTATTTGAGTCATGTCATACCCCGATGTTTATTCCAGGAAGTTTCTATAATGAGAAAGTCATGTCAAGTCATTGTGGGTAACCCTCCTATTGGTCAAGGGTTAAAGTCCCCACAGTTATGGGTTATTAGAATATCCTAGTGAATTCAACCCTAGGTGAGTCATTGTAAGTCAGGGAAATAGTCCCCACCATTGTGTTACCTTACTATTGGTCAGAGGAGGCAAAGTCCCCACAAGTGGTGGGGCACTAGGGTTATTAGACACTCCTATAGATGTCGGCTCTATTAAGTAATTGTTAAGTGAGGCCGACATGTTGGAGTGCACTTCACGTGAATGGAAGAATATAAATAGAGAGTGATCCTCTCTATTTCTCTCACTTGCAACAAGCACGCTCACTCATTGGAGCGCATGAGTGAGAGAGGAGAAGCTCTCTCAGTGAGAGAGAGAGAGACTGCTACTGTGAGGAGTACATCTTACTGTTTTGGGGTCTTACCATTTTGTGCTGATTCTATCTCTGAGGAAGTTGCAAGGTTTTCTCCTTTATGGCTTCCCCAAGGAAAATTCTTTGTGTCTCTTGTCTCTTGTGATGTGCTTATGTTTTATTGTTGTGCTTGTTATTCTCTCAGTGAAAAGATCCTAAGATCATAATGCTAGCTTATATGATGAAAAAATAACATGGTATCAGAGCTAACCTAAGAAGAAGACATTGTGCAGCTACAGAAGCTAGGGATTCTTAATTTTTGGGTCTCTCTCCACAATCGATCAGCAAAATTATGCTAGGCTAACTCTCCTTTGAAGGGCACATCTTTTTGTCAAAGCGGAATTCGATTCTGAGCATTTTCAGTTTTCAATGCAAAAATTAGGGCTTTCTACAGAAGAGAAATTTTTGAGTGAGCCCAACATAGGATTGTTATACTCATCCAAAATAAAGTTTAGAGACCCAGATCAAGAAACTTGGCTGGGAGAAACTCTGGGAAAGTTAAACCCTAGTTTGACCCTGAGCTAGAAAAACCCTAAATACTAAAACTGCTAAGTTTTGGTACATTCGATATATTCTGAGAGTGGTGAAGGCTCAAGAGCTAAAAATTTCAGGGGAATAATATAAAATCCTTATGTACACGTTTGCCAAAAATCAGCCTCATATTCGCTATATTCTGGGAGCTATGATCCCTAAAATTTAGGATTTGAGCTTCTTCTAGACTTCATCCCTAGATAGGACACCTGGGGAGAATTGCAATATCTTGGGATACAGAGGTCCAAATAGAATTACTAAAGCTGTTCCAGAAAGGGAACAAACTTTTATTCCAGGTGGTCCTAATTTCAGACTCAGAAGATGAAGCAGTGACACGTGGAATGCCATACAACTTCGCTGTTCTGAACAATCCTGTAACAGGTCACCTTGGGAAAAGGATCATAAATCCCAAATGGTGAAACCAATTCTGATGAAACCTATGGTTTTGGATCAGGGACATGTGAGGTTATCGCAGTGAGAAATTTCAGACACAAAGGATCATAAATTCAGAGATATCACAGAAACAGTAACAGGCATTTCTGCAGAAGAAAATGGAAAACTATGGCTTCTTGTTCCGAGAGCATCCCTCCACTATTTTCAGAAAAGGAGTACATTGGACAACTCCATTTGAAGAGATATATCTGTCTATCCAATCAAATTTGAAAGATTCCAAGTTTTGAAAATTAGTATTTTGTTGACGGGCCAGATTGGCACAAGTGTCAACCAAGAGACAACCCGATCCAAGAGTTTTCGAGATGCTCTCAGTCGTTAGGTAGCTGTCCCTGATGGGATCAAGGCCCCGTTGCATTTCCTGAATTAATCCCAGCTACAGGAGAAGACTAAGACTACTGTTTGTTATTTATATCTACACTATCCCTATGAATGTACAAATAAAACTAGTTAATATAATTGCTAGTTAATTAATATATCACAAAATTGATCACTGAAAAATAATCTACTCAATTAATTTATCATACAAGAATAAATAGTTAATTGAATATTAACATGTTAGATGAATTAAAAAAAATACACTGTGAACACATGTGCATTAATCACAAAATCAGAAAATAACCTGACAGTGGTATAGATATAAAAATCTGATTCAATGGATTTTCAATAAAATAATTAAAAGGAAACTATTGATCTACTCTAAATCCTATCCTGATCAGGAGCGTAGAAAACATTAACCTAGAATCAATTTCCCAATAAAGCTACTGTGTTAATAATCTTGCAAATATCCAGAAAAAAAAATCATAATTTAAACAAGATCACACAGTAAACACGTATCTCACATATATATATATTGATGACAACACCAAATTAACAACATGACATGTATCAGCAAATCAAAACCAGCATAAGTTGACAGATTAAAGATGATGTATTTGCACAATTCATTAAAGAAATCATGACAAACATAAATACTGCAGAAAAAGTGACAAGATCAAATGATATCATAAATACATTCACATAGCATAAATACTGTAAATATATATATAAATATCACCAGTTAAAAGTGTTGTAGCTGCTAACAAAAAATTGTCTGAAGTCACAGGAAAAATTACAGTGATCTTGTCTCGTTCTTTTCCCAACTATCGAAACACTTTCCCGTAATTCTATTTCCCCTTTAAATACATTTAATCTCCAAAAAGGAATAGTTCTATAAACTGGATATTACAAAATCAAAATCCTAACCAATTTCCCTTAAAAATGACAAACGAAATTGTCATTTTTCTATATACGTTATAACGTATTGAAATTGGAAAGACTTGGTTTATGGCACAGAATCAATAACGACAAAGACACTAACGATATAGTGACACCTGGGAAACAGTCCTTGCCAACTGATTTGTGCACGATTATCTAGGGATCATCCTAAAGGTAAGCGATCATCAAAATCCGAGAAAAAAAACATCAACAACATCACCTGCGATACTACACAAAAAAGAGATATAATTAAAACACACGTAAAAGTGAAATAAAATAAACTACATAATGCATGAATCAATACACACCAATACCTATAACAAAAATAACTTGATTATAACTTGATTATAACTTCAAACCTGAAATCAATAGTAAGTGCGCCCAAAACATTATAATTTAACAGGAGCGTTAAACACCTGAATGTTCACACCATTTTCTGTATTCTGTGAATGCCCTTTGAATTGCATTAAGGTAACCTGAGCATTCAATTCATGCATTTTTTCCTCATTCTTATGATTCTCATTTTGTAATTTTAGGACTCTACGAATCAACCTATTCTTATGCTTTTTAAGACGCAGCAAACACTTATCATCTGAATCTACCTTCTCTTTCAACTTTAGATTCTCAGCCTCCATAATATCACGACGAGCTACCATCTCAGCCACTTCTCCTTCCATCCTGTGTATTTTATCCAACAAGCAGTTTACAAACAACGGTTGAATGATATCACCAATTTGATAATAACCTGGTAAATCCGCTTCTACAAACTTGTCTTTGATAGGAGGATCAACCACAGGGTCGACCTGAACATTCTTATTAGACACCTGAGGACTGTTATCAGTAGGGTTTAACACAGGATCATGATCAATGTCAAAGCCATTATTAGGTAGCACAGTTTTCTATTCCTCGTCGTCTAGTACGACTGTTTCAACATGAACTCTATTGCTCACGGGAGGCTTAACAGCACTACCTTTAACCATACTTCTTTTACACCTACCAATAACCTCAGCATTCGGCCTTTTGCCTTCCTATTTACAAGTGTCAGCATTACGCTCTGGTGTCATAGGGGATAAATTTAAAGACTTCCTCATGCGCTTGAGAGGCACAGGGGTGCCGGGACTACTCACAGGAGTGGGAACTGGCTCATTACAAACGCTGGGGCTTACAAAACCAGTAGGGTTTGCACAGGCTCACGTGCAGGTGAAGCAAAAACTTGACAAGGCTGTGGGTGCCTTACACATTCTTCAGGGCAATCAAATTGACAATGACATAAGGCCAAGAAGCCATTCGACTCAAGAAACTCATCCCGTGACCGGTTTTTTTTTAGCAATTCCCTCTCTATTAATATCCTGACCAGGCCGTGATGAAACAAACTACGGTCGATGTTCTTCGGCCCCTTCTTGATGGACGAAGACATCTTAGACATACTCTGAACCAAATAGTAAGGCAAATTGATAGGAAAACCAATAAACACAGCCATCAACCGAAGATGATAGACATAAGCAAAGGAGAGACGACCTTCATAGGTCAGATACCTCTGAATAACGTCCAATACTGGTCGCCACTCTTTCTTAAGTGGATCAATTTCGGAGGTTATAACACAGGTCGAAACGACAACATGGATTGAACCTTGGACATCAGCGTACACACCTTAATATACGAGGATATTAACCTTTGAGAATGGCGAATATATTACACGAAGCACACGACACAAACCATCATATCAACCTCAACCCTTCACATGCAATAATATAAGTTAAGACATGAAGCATATTACATAAGGTCAGGATTAATATTTGTGCTTGGACTATGTAGGACTCGAAGGTTAGAGTACAATCTTTGGATAAGACACCTCTACATGGAATATTCAACGTTTGATGTTCTAGGACCTTGCCCAATGTTGCAATTAACACATAAAACATATCGATTGCTAACTATTGGAAGAATACTTATGGTGAGAGGCATGAAAACCTAAACTTACCCCATAATTTAAAAGGTGAACCAATTACTAAATAATGTTTTCAATGTATTGATTTTGTCCACTAACCATAGTTTACAAAGGTTGTAAAAACATGGAATTTTTCTGATTCAGTAGCTCACGGAATGTCACCATTTCAGTAGCTGGCAATTCATTAGATTTGTCATAAGAAATTCAAACATTTCATCAAAACAAAATAAAATTTTGTTTGATGAAATATGTTTTTTAAGGCTGTTGAGCAAGGGCACAACAGATGGCGACTGACTGGGTGGAACAGTTATCTCTATTTCTTAACCTGAAAACCATGCAATCGTAAAAATTAGATCCTTCACGTATACCATTATACAGACATCAGTATTCTAACATCTTAAATAGATTCAAGAATTTCACATCTCTAGAAATTTACCAGAAATTTACACCAATTATTTATTTGATAAAAGTTTAGTCTCTCACAAACATAAGCCCAAACGAAGTAAAACAGTAAGTGTCTTAGTTTTGAAAAATAAAATCCCAATACCACAAGCATAGCCCTACTTCCAGCAAGCATCCATAGCCTCGACAGGGTCACTTCAAAGCCCAAAGAATGCCAGTATCCCATCTGCTATTTATAGATATACAATTCTGGTTAGGCTAAACTGTTACCATCATTTTTTTTTATATATATATTTTTGAAGGCCACGGTTCTGGCTTGGTAACCATGTCAGTCACCAGTCTGCACTACAATAAATAAACCGGCTCGTTATGAGACCTCTTATCCCTTAGTGTTTTTCCAAGGGCTATTGTCCAGGCTTGGTGACCGGAAACGACAATGTTACTGAATGCAATCCTATGATCCTGAACAGACCGGCTCGTTATGAGACCCTCTGTCCTTCAGATTACTTTGAAAATATTCAAATCCAACCATGACCAGAATGTAGTTATATTTAATCTCCAATGAGATTATCTTAACAGATAGGGAGGCAAGTCTGATTCTCTTTACGAGAAGGGATGGCGTAAAAGACTTAAATAGATAACCTCACCAAGTACTGCCCTAATCCTTTTGGAAAAATATTTGTAGATACTCATATTATTAATTAATATTAACACGATTTAAGAATTTCTGGTAAAATCTAGAAAGATGAAAAACCGTTCACTATTCAAGACGTAAAACAGTGTGACAAATTTTCAGGATAGTAAGATCTTCGTGCATGATTTATAGATCAATCACAGAACTTGAAAAAAAAAATTCATCAACTTGAAGTTTGATAAATTGATCAGACTCAAAAATATGCAAATAAAGCAGCAAATGAATATGAGAAAATATAACCAAAGCAAACAAGTCAAATAGACTCACTAATAAATTCCACAAACCAAGCACACCACACAAGGTATGTACAGGATAATCCCTTGAGGGGGATCAGCAAAAATATTTCTTAATCAGATGACCATTCACTGGAAGGTTCTCGATGTCACCCTCCAGTGTCTGCAACCTGAAAGTGCTAGGACCAAGTTTTTCTGTAATAATAAATGGTCCCAGCCATAGGCATTGGAACTTAGTATGTTTTCCTTTGTCTTTGTGCTCCTTGTCCCATTTTAGAACTAGGTCACCTACTTCCAAATTCCTACTGGCTTATTTTCTATGACCAAATGAGCGTTTCATGGTTTATTGGTGTTTTTCGAACTTTTTTCTAGCCAACTCTCTATCTTTCTCCAGTTTAAGCAAGGTATTAATTTGATGTTCCATGGCAGAACATACTGTCTCCTGTACTGACTGGGAGAGCTGTAAAGAGGGTAAAAATAAATGAGGAGGCAAGATGGCTTCTTTACCATATACCAGAAAAAAGGGAGAATTTCCTATGGCAGCTTTGGGAGTAACTATGCCAGCCCACAAGGCATTCGATAAGGCGTTGTGCCAATTCCTTTGATGATTAACCACCATGCGTTTCATAATTTTGATTAAATTTTTACTGGAAGATTCAGCTAATCTGTTACCTTGAGGATAATAATTAGCTGAATATTTTAACTTTATGCCCTTTTCCAATGCATATTCCGTTAACTTTACAGAAGAAATATAGGTTGCATTGTCAAAAATCAAAGATTCGGGAACACCAAATCTGGTGATAATAAAAGAATCAAGGAATGATATCACCTGTTCTGAGTTAATTAATCGCAAGGGGATGGCTTCAACCCATCTAGTGAAATAATCTGTGGCTGTCAAAATGTATTTGTGCTGCTGTGAAGAAGATGGTGTGATTGGACCAACAATGTCCAAACCCCATTGTTGAAATGGGAGTTCAATAATAACCAGCTGGAGGGGTAACGCTGCTTTCTTAAGTCTGCCGCCTACTCTCTGACACTCCTGACATTTCCTAGCAAAGGAAATTGCATCTTTGAACAACGTAGGTTAGTAATATCTAGCTTTGAGTACTTTGTGGGTAGTTGTTTCCCCACCAAAGTGTCCCTCGACTGGTCCTGCGTGTAATTGAGACAACACATTATCAACTTCATTTCTTTCTAAACAACGAAGGAGAACCCCTTCGAATTTTTTTTAAACAAAATGTTATCAATCAGCTGATAAGGGGCAGATTTCAATCTCAAAGCTCTCTTGCTACGTAAATCCAAATGTTCGGGGGCATTCCCATGCAATAGAAAAAACTTAATATCATTATACCAAGAATCAGAGGGAGCTGAGATTGGAAAAACTTCCCTTTCAAACAGATAATGTTCGTCAAAGAAGTGCAGATCAGATTCAGAAGCGTCTGAAGATCCAGCTACCAACTTACAGAGTCCTTGTCTTCTGACAATCTTTAAAGGTTTGATTTCCAGGTCATATGCCTGAAGTGCTGTAACCCAATGGGCTCACTTTTCACCCAGGTCCTTTTGTACCAAAATATTTTTGACTGCTGAATATGGCACAATGACCTTGGTATGAGACTTCAACAAATAAGGCCAGAAATGTTTCACTGACTTAAAAATGGTAAATGCTTGTTTTTCCACTTCTGGGTAATTCAACTCTGCACCGTTCAAACAAGAACTTGTAAAAGCAATGGGAGCCTCATTGTTTTCTTGATTTTTCTACATTAGAACAGCAACATATGAAGAGTCAGAAGCAAACGTGTACAAAATAAATGGCTTAGAGAAATATGGGCTTGTTAAGGTAGGAGATTCAGCAATAGCTTTTAAGATATCATGAAAAGATTGCTTCTCTTCAGCAAACCATTTAAACTCAGCATCTTTCTTGATCATTTTCTGAAGCGACCTGACAATTTCAGTGAACCTAGGAATAAATCTAAAAACAAAATTTATCTTCCCAAGAAATGACTACATAGTTTTCTTTGAGTGAGGAATAGAAATCTGTGATATAGCCTGGGTATGTTCAGGGTCAATATTGATACCTTGTTTCGAAACTACAAAACCCAGTAACTTACCTTCTGTAACCGCAAAGATGGATTTCTTTGGATTCAGGGAAATCCCATATTTCCTGCAACGCTCAAAAACCCTCCTGAGATGAGTTAAATTATCAGATCTATTTTTTGAAAAGACAGTTATATCATCAAGGTAAATGAAAACAAATTTACCGATCATACCTCTAAACACAATATCCATTACCCTTTGAAATGTTGCTCCGGCATTAATTAAACCAAATGGCATTTTTCTATAGGCATAATTTCCCCAAGGAGTTCTAAAGGTTGTTTTCAATTGATCTGTTTTGGACACTAACACTTGGTTGTATTCCGAAAAACCATCTAAAAGTGAAAACATTTTAGATCTGGAGACCTGTTGTAATATTTTTTCCATTGGAGGAACAGGATAATTATCTTTTTCTGAAACCCTATTCTGATTTTGGAAATCAACGCATAACCTGATATCACCATTTTTCTTTCTGACAGGGACAATATTTGCCACCCACTGGGCATGCCGCACTGGAAAAATTATCCTGGCAGCAAGGAGTTTATTAAGCTCCTCCTTAATAGCCGGTTCTAGTCTAGGATTCATTTTCCTCAATTTTTGTTTGAAATGTTTAGCCTGTTGTTTCACGAGGATGACATGTTGCATTATATTTCGATCAAACGTCTTAATATCGTCATACATCCATGAAAAAATGTCTTTAAACTCATTAAAGAGTCGTATGAAGGCTATTTTTCCTAGGGAGTACACGTACTGCTCAGATTGACACATTGAGGATTGTGTTCAGTACCTAGATTTACAATTTCCGATTGCATAATGGAGCTGTTGGTTTTACAATTCCTTGCAGCTTTAAATTTGTCCTTCAATTCATAGAATTTCTCAAGTTTGATCACAGATCTGGGAAGGGTACTGACTTGATTGAGAGATTCCTCAATGGAACAAGGCTTATGAATTACCACAAAATTATACAGATCTTCATCGTGAGTCATTTCATCGATGACCGAATATTTGAAAGTATCCTTCAAAGTCAGAAACTCAATCAACTGCTCGTCGTTGTCGAAGAATCTCCAGTTGACAATGTTATCAGGTATGGAAGGTCTGAAAAGCAGTTCAACGGAGAAAGAATCAGGAAGCATCCCTTCAGACGGAATTAACCTTGAAGCAACGTTAGCTAAAAGATCTGCTTCCTAATTTAAATAACGAGGAATAGAACTTATGTTAAACGCTTCAAATGATAGTAATAAGTTCCATACCTCTGTCTGGTAATTTCTCAGATGCCCAACAATGCAATGTATAGTGTTACGTACCTGTCTAACAATAATCTCAGAGTCTCCTAACACTACCAAAGCTTTGGCTCCCAGGTCAATTGCTTTTTTCAGCCCTTGAATAAGAGCTTCATATTCAGCAATGTTGTTGGTGCAATCAAATTCCAACCTGTAAGCAATGAAATACCCTTTTCCATGGGGATCGATCAATAAACAACCAGCCCCAGCCCATTCCTTTGACTTAGATATGTCAAAGTATAGCGACCAGAGACCATTATTTAGGTCTAGATGTGCATTGTTCCAAACTGGGATTTCGTCTGGAACTTCTGTAAAATGGAAAATTTCAGACTGTTGTTCTGCATCTTAGACTGATGAAGTTTCAGCCTCAAGGTTTCCAAAGAAAGAATCAACCATGTAGTTTCCCATTATGGTGTCAGTAAATAGTACCAGTTCATTTGAGTCATCCAGTTCTGTGACCGTGTGCTTCATATAACGTTCTCGGTCAATCTTGATTTTATTTGGGTGACCATTATGGGATATCCATAAATGGGACCAGTCGGTTGCAAAGTATCCCTTCAATTTTTCAGACCAATCTCTGCTGAGAAATAAGCCATATGCTTCTGAGATATCTGCAACAATTATATCAATGATAAAATGGACTTGAGGGTTTGAAGCTAATCTTATCAGCACTTCATTTAAATTTCCTATTACTTTCACGTTTGATCAGTCAAGCTGCACAATACTCGTATCACATGGCACAGGTACTGCATTAAGTTTTTTGCATACTGAATATGGCATGATGTTTTTAGAAGCCCCTGAATCTATCATACAATCGTGCACTTTACGATTGCAGATTTCAAATGTAAGCAAAAAAGGAGGAGTTGAAGAGTCTGATTTCTTACCTATGGATGAGGCATTGACAGAAGATTTTGTCGAGTTATCTTTGGTATTAGCAGAACTGTTTTGAGTGGACATCGTTTTGCCATTTTTACTTAAAGACACCCCTTGGATCATCTTGTCTCGAATCACAGGAAATTTGAGGATTTCATAGATAGAAATGTTGGCTCTGATTTTCTTTAAATCCTCAACCAGATCATATTCTAAATCAAGAGAAGGTGTAGATTTAGCATTTGGAGGCTGGTTTTTTGTTTTGACAGCTGAACTGTCATCTATAGTATTCGTAGAAGGTCCCCCCGAGGGATGATATTTATTGCTTCTCTTGTTGTATTGATGTTGATTGACATTCACAACAGCCACATCTTCATCATCAGTCAATTATGTGGTGTCCCAAAAGTGACTGATAACTTGAGGAGGTTTTTCTTCATTGTTATTATCTGTGTTTTGGGTATCTTCAGAATTCTATCCAGAATATTGGGTTTCATTTTCAGCTAATGTTTCTAGACCTAAGACTAATAATTTTAGGAAACTATTAATTTCATCAACGCTATTAGATTTAGAGGGTGGAGTATATTTTACAGCTGTATTTTGGAATATCCTTCTGAAAGGCTGTCTAGGTGGTTCTTTATTTGGATTACTTTCAGAAGTACCTTTCTTTAAATCAATGATTTCATTGGATAGTTTTTTAATAACTCTTTGGAGGCTGTCTAAGTCTAAAGAATCTTGGCCCTTTTTCTCAGGATTTGTGGTTTTAGAGGGACTCTCAGTTTTTTTGTGAGAAGAAGATGCAGAATCAGTATCTACCCTAGGGTTTGTCTTAATAGCAAACATGTCTTTCTCAACCTTAATTGCTTCCTCATAGTTTTCAGCAAGGGTAGGTTTGGCTGCTCTTGTGACAAACATGGCCAATGACACAGGCAAGGCTGAAGTATAGAATTCAATAGTGACATCTTCAGTCGGCCTTGAGGTGGCAGGAATTATGTTTCTTAGAGTCAAGAATCACTGGTTAAAATCTTTTACTTTCTTCTTAGCTTCCATATGGATCCTAGACAACTCTAAAACCAACACAGTTGGAGTCTTATCGTCTCCAAACTTGTTCATGAAAGCTAACTTGAATTCGTTCCAACTGGTAATAGAACTAGCCATAAGTGAAAAATACCACGTCAAAGCTTTGCCCTCAAATGTATAAGGAAAAATTCGACAGACTACATCTTCATGTTCAACATCCAAGAGCCGAACTGCTGGCATAAACTTCTTGACATGGTCTTCTGCCAGCTCTTTCAGCTCAGGGTTGAACTTAGGCAACAATTTCTCAGGATGCTTGGGTAAAGGGTGGTGATCGCTTGGAATAGCGATTGCATCCTGAGCTAACCATGGCATATTAGCATTGGGGTTCTGGCTTAAACCTACCATGTTCCTTGGTCATGGAGGGGGTGAAGGTGGTGTTTGAACAATGTGAGGAGGTGAATGAGGCGGTGATGGTGGTTGACCAAACCCTCCTGAAGCAGGTGGTCCTAAAGAAGATGACACTTGATTGGTGCCTGTTAAAATCTATTGTATCTAAATATCAGGAAAGACACCTAAAGGTTCCTTCTGTTCTTCCGAAGCAGGCTCAGGATGATGAGTGCGAGGACGTCTGATCTGCAGGAGAGGTAATTCAGTGGGTTGGCGCCCGGTGAGATTTGAATAAGTCCTTGTTAAAATCCTACGAGATTCGTTTATGGCCTGTTCGAACTGGTCAAGTTCATCAGGTTGGTGAGCACCGCTAGAGTTGAACTGAGAGATAAGGTTTCGAACAGAGTTGTTCAGTGGGGCCTCACTTAATCGTGATGACCGGAGAGTACGTGGTTGTGATGATGACTGTATTTGAGGGGTGGAAGGCTGATCAATTTTGTTAGCAATATTGTTTTCATCAGCCATTTGCTTAAGCTGGCCCTCCTTCTAGCTCCATTGTTGACGGGCTAGATTGGCACAAGTGTCAACCAAGAGACAACCCGATCCAAGAGTTTTCGAGATGCTCTCAGTCGTTAGGTAGCTGTCCCTGATGGGATCAGGGCCCCGTTTCCTTTCCTAAATTACTCCCAGCTACAGGAGAAGACTAAGACTTCTGTTTTTTATTTAGATCTACACTATCCCTATGAATGTACAAATAAAACTAGTTAATATAATTGCTAGTTAATTAATATATCACAAAATTGATCACTGAAAAATAATCTACTCAATTAATTTATCATACAAGAATAAATAGTTAATTGAATATTAACATGTTAGATGAATTACAAAAAATACATTATGAATACATGTGCATTAATCACAAAATCAGAAAATAACCTAACAGTGGTATAAGTATAAAAATCCGATACAATGGATTTTCAATAAAATAATTAAAAGGAAACTATTGATCTACTCTAAATCCTATCCTAATTAGGAGCGTAGAAAACATTAACCTGGAATCAAATTGCCAATAAAGCTACTGTGTTAATAATCTTGCAAATATCCAGAAAAAATTCATAATTTAAACAAGATCACACAGTAAACACGTATCTCACATATATATATTGATGACAACACCAAATTAACAACATGACATCTATCAGCAAATCAAAACCAGCATAAGTCGACAGATTAAAGATGATGTATTTGCACAATTCATTAAAGAAATCATGACAAACATAAATACTACAGAAAAAGTGACAAGATCAAACGATATCATAAATACATTCACATAGCATAAATACTGTAAATATATATATAAATATCACTAGTTAAAAGTGTTGTAGCTGCTGACAAAAAATTGTTTGAAGTCACAGGAAAAAATACAGTGATCTTGTCTCGTTCTTTTCCCAACTATCGACACACTTTCCCGTAATGCGATTTCCCCTTTAAATACATTTAATCTCCAAAAATAAACAGTTCTATAAACTGGAGATTACAAAATCGAAATCCTAACCAATTTCCCTTAAAAATGACAAACGAAGTTGTCATTTTTCTATATATGTTATAACATCTCGAAATTGGAAAGACTTGGTTTATAGCACAGAATCAATAACGACAAAGACACTAACGATATAGTGACACCTGGGAAACAGTCCTTTCCAACCGATTTGTGCACGCTTATTCAGGGATCATCCTGAAGGTAAGAGATCATCAAAATCCGAGAAAAAAAACATCAACAACATCACCTGCGATACTACACATAAAAGAGATATAATTAAAACAAATGCAAAAGAGAAATAAAATAAACTACATAATGCATGAATCAATACACACCAATACCTGTAACAAAAATAACTTGATTATCACTTGATTATAACTTCAAACCTGAAATCAATAGTAAGTGCACCCAAAACATTATAATTTAACAGGAGCGTTAAACACCTGAATGTTCACACCATTTGCTGGATTCTATGAATGCCCTTTGAATTACATTAAGGTAACCTGAGCATTCAATTCACCCATTTTTTCCTCATTCTTATGATTCTCATTTTGTAATTTCAGGACTCTACGAATCAACCTATTCTTATGATTTTTAGGACGCAGCAAACACTTATCATCTGAATCTAACTTCTATTTCAACTTTAGATTCTCAGCCTCCATAATATCACGAGGAGC
>LPNX010692014.1:158015-189342 GCA_001517045.1 Pseudotsuga menziesii | reverse complement strand
CTCTTGTGATGTGCTTATGTTTTATTGTTGTGCTTGTTATTCTCTCAGTGAAAAGATCCTAAGATCATAATGCTAGCTTATATGATGAAAAACTAACACTTCTCTGGGTGAGAATATTAGTTGGAAAGTGGAATGAAGCAGTCCCCATACATTGTCTATGTCCCTGACCTCCATTTTGAGGAGACTAAAGTTCTAAAGGGTGGATTTTTCTAACATGATTAAGATGAAATGGGTCTAAATAATTGTGTTTATCCTCCTTATGCATTGTGCTAATTGTATAAGTATCTGCATAAGTTTCTCCTTGTATAATAAAGATATCTCATGCAAATAGTTGTTTACATCCCCAATCTTAATAAGTGATGATGGACGACATTGAACCTCCAGAGTCTCTAAACAGAGGGGACCAAAGGAAACAATTAAGATAAAAAAAATAAAATAAAAATAAACTTGTTGACCAAGAGGCATTCAATACTTTTAGAATAGTCTAGCTTTGCTCAAGGAAGGGATATAGAGTAAGATTAACTCCTACAAATACATAACCACTTAATATAGAAAAGAGACAAAAAAACAATAGAGTATGTTACCTTAAATCATTATTAATGATGTACAGTAGATATTTAACTTCACTCTTGCAAATGCCAAACAACCAAGGTAAGCACAGACTATTCTTGCTAAATGAACTGGCTAGAGAATAGAGGGGTAAAAATTTATAATGATGGTCAAAAACCTATCCTTGGTTGAAAAATAATGCAAGAATTTTAAGAGGTAGAGAAAAACTTCTAAAGGCTTCAAGAATACAGTATACATTGAGGCCCTGAGATGTCCACTTTGTGGATCAATACATTCATTGTAATACACTGAATAATAAACTCATTTTCGAATTAAACATAGAATTGAGCGAAAATCTAGAAACAGTCAGCAAGCATAATATCCCAGTATGTTAGATAAGAAAATTAGCATACATCACTCATTTTCATTCCATGATGCTTTGCCTGTTGCTCGACGAAAGGTCAATCAAAGAAATCTCCATTATACATCACATAAATCCCAAGATTTAATTATTGCATGTGATTGAACCACCGCCTAAGAAGCTCTGTCTGGAAAACATAGAAAACTTCCAAGGGATCAATACTTGTTTTCAGAATTATAGTCTTAGAGTAAACAGTAAATGCCAGATATACCGATTTGGCACATTTTCTACTTTGAAATTTCCTTCAAATTCTGGTTTTGGAGTGTACTCCAAGTCTTCAATGCCCCCCGTACACACTCAGGAAACAAATGAAAAGGAATTGAAAAAATAAAGAAAAGCAACGATGTTCATAACAATCAATGCAACATCAATCTACAAAAAATAAAAATATGTCATTTACAGACAAAAATGGACTGGGTTTAGTGGCAATCTGCAAACAATAAAAATACACGAAAGACAGATATATATCACCTGTTTAATCATTTAATTCTTGTTGTATCAGTAAAAGAACCCATTTATTTTGGAGGAATCAATTTTACATAATTACAATTTACAACCTTTGCCACCAAAATCTGGAACATATTCTAACATAATTTAAAAACTTACTATAAAAAAGTTATAAAGGGGGCTTTATGAGAAAAAGTGTCAATACAAACTATCATTGAATCCAGACAGGTTAATCATGGATTTCACCAAGTTGAAATTAAGAATAGTACAATCTACAACCTCTATAAAACAAAATTAAAAGGTAAGAATAGATTGATTCACAGAGCTATATAATCTTTTACATTCATGAGGCCACTAAGCGACTTACATAAAAAAAATCAAAGTATCATCTAAAACATGTAGAAGTTTCCAAAAGATTACATGAGATAGTCAATGTATCGACAATTGCAGCATAGTCCAACTGCAAGAGACATTATCACCTAATCCTTGATATTTATCACTTGGTGCAGTTAAAATGAGATTCATTACCAAAAAAGCATTTCCAAAGCTTAGAATTTTTTTTTTTAATATGCTTCAAAATGAGCAAGAAGCTTTAGATCATATTCAAATGAAACCTAGGATTTCCTGTCATAAAATCCAGCCTCCTTCCCCTGCAATTTCACCCTTTGTGCATGAACTTATATAAATTTCCATCCTAATCACATAATTCAGTTTTTCCATGACTGCTAGTTTTCGTACATTAAATCAGTTAATACTTTTGATTTTTCCCAAGGTGTTGCCTATCTCTCCATTTACTAGAACAACATAATTTTCTCTTCAAACTTCAAATTCACACCACTTTTCCTCCCTGACCAGCTTAGCATAGATGAAAGAAATCCCAAAACAAAGGATAGGCTGACCAATGGGAATAAAACAATGACAAGTGTTTTTACCTCTCAATTTATAATAAGATAGCCTTGACCATCCACCATGTGTGAAATCATCATTATCATGTCATATTCGGCCTCAGGGAACTTCAAAGGAATCTTGGTTTTCTCTATATCAAAAGCACACACACAAACTTCAGCTCGTTGAAGAAGATCTACCCTATTTTCCAAGGTAACCTTTGAAGAGTCCACTTTAACAGTGTACCATTGTCCACATCTTGCATATGCAAGATTGCAAAATCCATAAACAAGTAAAGAATGAATGTTAGTTTTTGGGTATATAAAAACTCTTGCTGCAAAGGATGTTAAATGTGAACTTATGATGTAGAGACAAGCCATTCTTTGTTAAAAATCATCTTGAAAACATTGAATTGAATGCGGACTTATGATGTAGAGACAAGACATTATTTGTTTAAAAGAATCTTGAAAACATAACAGTCTACCACTATGCATGGCTGGATTGAAATTGCATGTTTCCATAAACCCCTAGCTTATCATTAAAGTATCAGGTTTGCAATGTATTATTAACCAACCAATAATGAACTAGTATAGTGTACATGGTAAAGTCTAGGTGTACATGATAAATCCAGCCTCCTTCCCCTACAATTTCAAACAACAAGTATAGATATGATCGGGCTTGTATTAATGTGGAGACCCAGGCTCAACACCCCCCCAACCAGTTGGTGGAAATGAAGCCAAGTGCAAGTCCCGAGTGACTTTGATGGCATAGATTCGCTTGTCATAGCATAGCAACTTAGCCAAAGAAATTCTATAAGACATATTTCTCAAAAAAAAATAGCACCCAAAAATATCCCAAAACCCCGCTTTGGAAATTTACAGTTTACTCAAGTATCGATATAAAAAAGGGAGGTGCACTTTGTATGATGCCAACTAGCAAGCGAGATATTCAAAATTGAAGGATGAATTTTTGAGCGCCCTCATTATAATGTGTCTGCATGTAGAAGCACTAAGTTAACACTGCATGAATGAAGAGAGTGATGGATAAACAAATGTGTCATTAAAGGAAATTATTCTTTTGCTACTGCTGTTGGTGGTGCTACTAGAGGACATTCTTCTATTTCCCATTCAAACCTTTCTTTAAAAACACAAACTCCTCCTAGAATTCCACAGAAAAGGCAAACCATTCCCTTGATCTCAACCTTGTTTGACAATATAGGGAAAAGATGACCTCGCAATTGCAATTTTTTTATGCACATGAAATATTTTTTAAGGAGGCACGCTCTCCTCCTTCACTAAGATGGCATATGATATAGCCTATAAATAAGGAAACTCAAGTATAAATACCCCTAAGAACATGAAAATATCCATACTACTCTCCCTGGTAAGGAGAAAGCAGAGTTTGACACTCTCAAGCCAATCTGATGTGAGTGATAAAAGGAGGGTTGCTCCATTTTACATATGGATGAATGGACAAAATAGTTAAACAAACCTCTGTTGAACAAAATATCCAGGCGATACTATTGTAATTGTCATGGACAAAATATAAGTCAATCCATACAATGGATTACCAAATACAAACATTAAACAAATCCTCACCTGTACGCCTTATTTCCATGGACCATTTGAGTGTACTACTACATTTGAATGGGACTGTTCAGCAAACAAATTCCACAACTATTACCATGTATGTCAAAAGTATATAGGCCAGAATCTACTATACTAGCCTACCATAAGGGAAAATAAAATGCATTTAAAGGGACTGCACAAGTAAATACAACCACTTTTACAATACCAATGAAAAACATTTATTCAAGAATCAAAATTTTATTGATGTACCAGTTGCAGTACATTCACAAACATAAATTAATTTTGTCAATTCATTGCACCCTTTGGACTATGTTTATTTCTCTCCAATGAGAAACGGTGGAGATGCAAGAAAATTTTCTTGACCTCTGGATAAATACTAGAGATTGTGGTCATAGAAAACATGACCTGTCTATTCTAAAAGCATGTTATTTATACACACATCAAAAGACAAATATCTCACATAAAGATAAATTCCTAACTGCTCTGGCTCCTCAATAATATTTTGCTGATCAAATATTGAAAACACTTAAAGCTTATAATAAATTGGATATGATGACAGGGATATCCTGACTGAGAGTAAATCAAGTATATTCACTAATCTACACAGTTTTATGAAGAATAAAAGAAAAGACAAGGAAATATCCACTCACATCCATTGTTAATTTCTAGATGCACTTCAAATGAAAAAGGCATTGAAATCTTTTAAGAACACAACTAGAAAACTTGGCACTCTGCATGGAGTGCTCTTGCCTAAAGTCATGCAACTATTTTGATAATGGATTGACATAATATCAAGGCTACTCTTTCAATACTAATAATTCCTTATGAAATCTAACTGATCTCTTCAGGGAATTCTAATATACCATGATATGGATATGAATGGGTACAGGAGTAGACATATATATCAACTTAGAGAAAATTTCAGATATAATAAATTATACAGGTAGATGCAGAAAATATAAAAATTCATATATGCAAACACAAATATGTTAACAAAATTTATTCATGGAAAGCAGACCTGCACTCATAAACAAACTCTAGATAATTGAAAATTAAAATCTTTTAAAATAGCAGATTATAGTACACTACATATACCAATACATTACATTGAAAGTGATGACTGCAGGTTAATATTTCTAATACTCTCCTAGTCCTTCTGAGATCTTTTCCTCTTATTCTTCATGCCACTGTCACTATCACTTTCATCTTGATTCTTTCTACTCTCATGCTTCCTTGATCTTTTCCCCCTATTCTTCCTATCATTGCCACTATCACTCTCACTATTAGTGTCAGTCTGACTCTCACTCTCATTGTCACTCTCACTCTCACTCTCATTGTCACTCTCACTCTCACTGTCACTAGTGCTGTCATCTTCATACTTCCTGCTTCTCTCCTTGTGCTTCCCCGAGTTCTTCCTCTTGCTCCTTGTGTCACTATCACTTTCATCTTCATATTTCCTAATGTCATGCTTCCTTGAGTTTTTCTCCCAATTCCTCATATCGGTGTCTCTGTTGATTTCATGTGCATACTTCCTACCACTCTCCTCATGCTTTCTTGATTTATTCCTCCCATTTTTCATGTCATCGTCGTTGTCTTTGTGGCAGTCAATTTGATCTTCATGCCTTTTCGTTTTCCTACTTTCATCATAATTCTCAAGCTCTTTCCTACTTTTTTCCATACTTCCATGAAGTCTTATGTCTGATCTCCTCTCTCTCTCTCATACAATTCATCACTATGTTTTGATTTTTCACTTTCCCTTCACATGCTATCTTCCTCCCTCCTCATTTGAGTTTCCTTCTGCTCTTCTTCCTTTCTTATCCTAGCAGCGGCCTCCTCACGCTTCAACCATTCCCTTTAATCAAGCTTCCTCTTCTTGCGCTCTTCTCTTTCCCGTTCCAATTGTTCCTTCTCTTCCCTCTCCTTCCTGTGTTCCTCTTTCTCGTCCTTCTTGTGCTCCTTTTCCTTCTGCTTTTCCATATCTTTTTGCTCCAATAGCTTCTGACAATTCTCCCTTTACCTTTCTTCTCTTGCTAAAATTCTTTCTTGCTTATGCTATTCCTGAATCTCTTTGTCAAAAGACTCGCCCTCTTTTATGTCTCCAAGACCAAGAGCAGCCTTAAATGTCTCTATTTTCCTTTCCTTCTTAGCTGCAATTTGGTGAGTTTGGGTTTCAGAAATCCTAAACAATGCAAATCACAATTTAGAATATGCAAATGGTAAAAAATTAAAATAAAATCAATTTATCCAACACTATAACATCCACAAAATAAAAAATAATAAAACAGTAAACATTTACTCCCCACAAAATGTCGCTATAAAACAGAAGACTGTGATTGAAAAACATAAACTGCTAATCATAACACTATCAAATGCCTCAAATGCTTATTAAAAGCTCATAAAAAAGGAATATTGAATATAATGAAAGGCTTCTATATCCTGTCTAACTGAATATAAACATCATATATCTATCCAAAGAAAAAACATTAGTGATCTAGATGCATCTAAAGAGCGTATCAGAAGGATATTGTGATTGAAAAACATAAACTACTAATCAAAACACTGTCAAATGCCTCAAATGCTTATTAAAAGCTCATAAAAAAGGAATATTGAATATGATGAAAATCTTCTATATTCTGTCTAATTGAATAGATATATCATATATCTATCCCAAAAGAAAACATTAGTGATATAGATGCAGATTCTAAAGACCATATCAAAAGGTCTCCTTGTATTGCTTGAAAAAACTATTTTGGGAATGAAGTATGAACACCACTATAGATTTAGAAGTTTCATAAAGAAAAGTATACAGAAAAAATGACTGGTGTGAACAAGAAGAAAATACCTACAATAATCTCATATGGTACTACAACATGTTTTAAAAAACATCCCAAGTCAGTATTCACACTTGTTCACTCACATTAGATACCCAAGAGCATAAAACTACATTTGTGTCTAGTTAGGATGTGTCCTTCCCTTAATGGAAATAGCTCAAGTGTTAATGTTCAAAAGTTTGGAGTTCAGTTCATGAATTGAAAACTATTGTCTCAGTAGTCACAACTCATAGCCAACTACACTTTGCATAAGTATGTACCGATTTAGAATAAGCTCAGTATTCAGCTGAAATTGCCCATGTCCCAGAGTTGCTGAAATGAAGCATGAACAATTTAGGTTGATGAACCTGGTAGAACAAAACACCATGGAATTCAGGAAGTTGAGTCATTACCTGAAGTTTGAGTTGTATGATCATCCATTAATGAGTGATATACACAACCTAGATTGGTTTATTGGTGCACTTGCAATGATGTAACCTTTCATGCATGTGTCCTTTGTCCATAATGCATTTCATGTGTTACTCTTACTGTGTTTTATTATTCACTGTGGCACAATGAACTAAATACCTATCTCATCTCCTCACAACAAGAATCTTCTACACCTTGAGCAATGTGGGATTAGTTTAATGTCTATGAGTTGTGTATGAACACAATAACAGATCTCTATGAAACCCTTTGTTACTAGAAATGGATGGGTGTTCCTGTCATAAAATGGTCTAGAAATGTAAAATCAGTTTTCTATGACCATTTCCATTACTAAGACCAAACTCGTTTCTCAAGAAACAGACCATTTCCTAAGGGTTTCTAAGATAACAAAATTGTTTCTCAAGAAACAGACTAGTTCTTAAGAGCATCCGTCAACAACCATCGTTCTTCTTCTTAATTGCTGTAATGGTTTGGTCAGTTTCTTATTTCCTATGTTGCTTGAGAAAAAAATTAAACATCAAATGAAAAATAGTCCAAACCTATTTCCTGTGAGGCATTTCAACCATATGCCTTCATAAGCCATCGTTTTTTTGAATAACTGATTTGCACCATGGAGCAGTCATTTTTCTTTTCCAGACACTATCACATCTCTCCATTAGACTTCAATTATTTTTAACAACATCCTTGTAGCAGTCATTTTCCAAAGGAGATTGAAGATATCAAGAATAAAATGATCAGTCTATAGCTCAGTAACTTAGGTGAGGAGATTGGAGAGAAATTACCCATTGTTGACAAGAATCATTAAGGACCATTATCTAGTGTTTGACTCAGTAATTGATTCCACACTGATTAGCTGGTGCTCAAAATTTTTGAACCCTATCCCCACCTTGAACCCTATGAATTCAAATAAATTTAGACAATGGCAACAAAACTCTTATTACCTCCATTCTTCTTAGCATCTTTGCAGTAGTCATTTTTGTTACGTGATTAAAGATATTAAGAAAATACTCAGTCTGCAGCATAGTAACTCAGGAAATAAATTGATGGAGGGAAATCACCCATCAAGAATCCTGGAGGAACACTGTCCAATGTTTGATTCAACAGTTATTTCCACAGTACTTGGCTGGTGCTCAAACTTTTGAACCCCATCCCCATATTGAACCCTCTCATTCAATGCATAACTTTAGATAAATGTGGCATAACTCTAAGGTAATTAATCCTAATGAAATATCATTTTGAAAATACAAAGGAAAATTGGCGCTATTGGATGTAGGAGAGGAATGCCAAACAGATACACTAAAAGAGAAATCATCAGAAATCAAGGAGTGGCAAGACAAAGAAATGGGACTCGGCTTGTTTGGTGATCTATTATATTGAAGGTAATCCATCTACTAAACAGCCAAAATTAACACTATTATACACATCATTATTGTGAGGATCATCTCACAGTTAAATGTATCAGAATTACAAAGCAGCCTATTTTTTAACGGGAGCATCTAATCCATTGTCAACAATGGAGAAGCAATCCAGACTTGAACTATTTTTAATTTGTCAGAAGATTGCAGCATCTGAGATATTCCTATAGACAAAAGAAAAAAAATATCACTGTAAATCTCTTATTTTCATTACTTAAATGTTTTACTCTTCCTAGCATATGCCTAGTTGGCAAACTATTTGGATTTTTACAATGTACGACACAGTAAAAAAAAATCATTTAGGGATTTAGTATGACTGGTTTTGCTTATGTTCTTGAAATTAACTCTGCCCATGTTTGTCTTTAGATTATAATATTTTAAATGTTCAAATTGCACTATCTAAAATACAGTCATCCTTCCAGCCTCCTCGACATGGTTATATTTTTTACATTTACATATACAACGTTAGATCTGAATAATTTGTGTACATAGTGCTACGAGTCCTTTGGATCATGTTTCCCATACCATATCAATTTCTTATATATATTTGTTCCCGTTTCTCGTTCCATTTCTTTTACCCGTTTCTCGTAACTTAGTTGAAACTGTATTGGCCCTTATGATCAAGAGTTTCAATATAATATAAAAATAGATGTTTGTTCTGATGACAGAGCATGTTGAGATGTTTTAACATGGTGTCAGATTGATTCTTTAGTCTGACAAAAGAGATGTAAAAAATTTAACATCCTGAACTCATGTTTTGTTTTTGCAATTGTGTCCCATGATCATAGGTCAAGTATAATCATATTTCCGTAAGCTTATTTTGCAAAGGTGGAAAGAGCATACAAGCTATAGACTCCTGGTGTAGAGGAAACTATAAGATTAAAAATCATTGGCTAAGGTCCAAGCAGGTGCTAAATCTTTAGGAGAAAAAAAGAAAGAAGGGAAAATATTAGTTTGGAAGCTATAACCTCGTCAGGCCTTCTTATTCTAGGTATAAAAAAATATAGGCTCCTAACCTACGAGGGTTATTGTCATAAAACAAAATTATTGATTTAATTACAAGTAAACAATGCCATGGGAAAGACATAATGCCTAATTTAGGATTTGCTTCTCTGTGTTCCAGAGGGAAAGGACATTCTGTGAAAGACTTACTTTTTGGAGTCCTATCCAATGGCATCATCTCCTTTAGGGTTTTCGACAGCAGCTTCCATGACCTTCCTGGACTCCTTGTCTTTGTCAAGTATTTCATTATCAGTATAACCCTACTCAACCAAAGTATCTTCAAGCAATGCTAATTTGAGCTCGATCTATCTTTTCCTGTCATGCTCAAGAATATCTTGGTTGGATTTCTTTGTGACCCCTCTAGCGCCTTGACCCTCCTCAAATCCCTTTCCCTCAACTTTCATAGGGGCCTTATGAAAAATTCATTACTCTGAATGTAGCCATTTGTCCTCGATCCACGTGGTGTCTGGAATCCAATGCAGTTATACTTCATTTAAACCCTAACTTCGGCAACAATAAAATTCACAATATTCCTGTCCTTGCGTAAAAAGAAATCATGCTCTTCAAAGAAATTTGGATAGAAAACAAAGGAAGACGCAAGACATCAAGCGATAGAAATAGCAAGAATGATGCTATTAAAGAAGAGGAGTGGAGGCACTAACTCTACTAAGCTTTTGACGCCAGAAATGCGTCGCATCACCAAAACACGTGGCATGTTTTTATTGAAGTAAGGGATGACCAGCCTGCAACCAATTAGGTCCATTGTTTTACAAAATGGACCTCAAAGAAAAACACCTTACGGTGTAATTATTATCACTCACTCACTCATGTCATGTACTCACTACTTAGTTGTGCAAGATGACCAGTAGTCATTGATGACTACGAGGCACTAGCCATCGAGACGTGACTCTAACTCCCGAGTCACTTGGTGCTGCAATCTAAAGTGTGACAATTTGTCAACAACTACGACTATAACAAAAAAGAACTACTAGTCTACTACTAGGCCTGAAATGAGGTCAAAACTTTGTGCCTACTACCTATGTGAACCTTGCTACCAATGCCCACTTTTTTTCATCAAAATGAAATTCAAAAGGTCAGTTTGATGAGTCCTCCTCTACAAGACTTCATTTCTTGCATGAATATCATGGACTCGTGACAACTATAAACAACACTCGGTGTCATGAAAATACAAATAGTTACATGTAGCTAGGATCTCAAATTGTGCAGAGGTCAATTTATGCAAATGTTGCTATAGAGAGGTGTCATTGGGCACACAATATGGAGAAACAATGTTTATTAATAAAATTTTAAAAACAAATGTTGGCTCAAGAATAGTCTTCAATTTGAGGGGTGGCATGATCGTGATGTAATCTCCCTCCATCCTTCCATCTATTACGGTTTCTCACAACATTTGTGCTCAGCGCCATCGAAATACATATAAAATTACTTGTCTTTACATCCTCTCCCCTTTAAATCCTCATCTCATAGTAATAACTAAGGATTAGTATGCATGCAAATCAACACCTTATAATACAAATTGAGTAAGGCATAGATACAACCATAAAATATTAAATGTGTCAAGACACAAAGAGTAAGAGAAAACTATAAGTAAGTCTTATATTAAATTTACCATATAAGTATTTAATTAACACTATCAACTAACATCTGACAAGTTGGATTGTTGTGATCTTCTTATCAATCCTTACCAATGTGATTTCAATGCATTCTTTGAACGTGAAGTCCATATAAATTTTAGGTCTCTTCCTCATTATCATTCCTTTTGGTAAGACAATAAAGAGGGTAGTGGCCTACATTGACATGGACAATGGTTTTGAAATAGAGGTATACACATTAGATGTTTTTATTAAATAACTTAAATTACTATGTGATATTTTCATTTTAACAAACATTTACAAACTATTGCTGTAAGTGACTGTCACTTATCATGTTTTGGGAAAAATACACCATGCACTGATATTTTAGTATTTACATTAACAACTCATTCGTGACATCAAATGCATTAAGAAAAATCAAATTTGAACATATCAAATATGAGAGATTCCACATGCCTGGGAATAAAGTGTTGAAATGACTGACTAAATAAGTTGGTGTGCCCATAAATGTTGCTACAGATATATCATCTCCACCATAGTTACCTTTTCACCAAGTGATGAATTAAAGTGTTGTAGATGGCCTTCAAAATGTCTAGCTGTCAACACATGAGACACCCTTCACAGGGTAACGCTGCTACAGGTTCAGTTCACTTAATAGTGACAGTCTCTTCTATTACACGACTTGGAGGTATTACCCATCAGAAAGAATTCTTAAAGACTCCAATATTGCAAGCAATCATCCAGATCGCAAGGAAAGACATCTCCTTGGTTGGCTGAATTACTATCAGGTCAGGCAAGTCAATCATTCTCTGGTTGGCATCTTAGTAAGGCTGGTGGGGTTCGACTGATCGGTCGGAGGTTTTAACTTGCCCGGGGGTTTTTCCAAAGTGGCTTATGGTAAGTAAGGAGTCATAGAAGTATCCTGAACTAGATTCAACTACCACATTGAGCAATGAAAGCATCCAAAGAGATGAAATTTTTCGGCCTCGACCCCTTCTATGAACAGATCTCCTCCATTTTTCCCTATGTGTGGCCTTAGCCTCTCCTGTGAACATTGAATACATCTCCTCCACTTTTCCCTATGTGTGGCCTTGGCCTCTCCTGTGAACATATCTCCTCCACGTTTTCATACTTTTCCCTATGTGTGGCATCCACCACTCCTGTGAATAGATTTGCTGATTAGATTTAATGGACCTTTGATTTGATCACAATGGAAAATTGGAAATAACAATGGAGGTTAACAATATGAAATGATCAGGGAAAATCCAAACGGGAAAATGGGGAAATTGGGTTCCCTCTCAAAATTTTGCTAGTTTAAAATTCACTCGGATATTTCAAGTTTGCAACCAAATTTAGAATCCTTTTGAATATGTAGGGCCATGGTGACACCATTTGCACTGTAAAGAGAGCCACCAATATTACATAAACATAAAACAAATCATATGACCATTGGTTTTATGCTTTCATAATCTAATTAGATTATTTTAAATGTTTTGAAGGGGAAAATAAACTCTATAGCTTGCTTTCCCCAAGAAACTTTAAATAAAATGGAGTATGACATTAAATGAGATTATCTATTGTGAGAAAATAATTTAGGATAAGACACTTTATCTAAATATCTATGTGGAAATTGCATTAACCCTAAATCTGTATATTACAATTGGAATGAGAGTTCATGTGAGAAAAATTTAGGTAATTAAAGTTTTTGGTTGTTGAATATATTTAACAAACATATCTATAATTCAAAGTTTTTTTTTTAAATATGAGTACTAAAAAACCATTTATGGGTTTAAGACTTCTTCTTTAGGAATTATTTAATTGTAACAATTGTATTTAAAACCAAAGCTTAATTATTCTTGGCAATTGGATCTCTCATAATTAGAAATGAAATCTCACCTAGACTCACATGGTCGCTTCAAATTATTATTTGTGTGGTTCTTTTAGAGGTATCGCAAGGGTAGCAAGAGTGGGAGGCCCATCTCATTAGCCTCGTTGGAAATACAATAGTTATATTCCCTTAGGGGCTTGAAATTGCGTCAAACAACCATGCAAAACTATACATGTTTGGACCAATTTTATTGCATGACCTTTTGATCAACAAAACTATAATATTGGGGGGATTCTTTATTTATTGTCCAACAAATGTATAAGAAAGTGATTAGGGAAGGTATTATTTACCAAAAAACCTTGCAGATAATTCATCCAAATTTGGAGGGGATTGGTGGTGCATAGTATTGAGTTTAATTTACAATTAAAGCATCTCAATAGACTCATTTACCTAGTTAATCATGTACTTTGAAAATGGAGATCGCAACATGTGGGTTGGAAAAAAAACAACCTACTAATAGTGACACAAACAACTCAAACACAACATGTGCATCTAAAGTACATTAAGTGATAAACCTAGGAAACAAGCCATTGAACCTAGAATCCTTTCAGAGGATAATGTTGGGACACATGTAATATCACCTAGTTATGTGGAGAAGTTGGATCCTATGTTATCTTGCATGGGCTTCAATGGTACCGATGGAATTGACCCTCCTTGAAAGGATAAATTTGTTTGTCTGAGACCATCTTTCTTCATAGGCACATGAGCACTCCCTCTAATTTGAACACATTGCACAATAGAAACATTGCTAGCAGGTCTGACATAAGTTGTTGTAGCAATCCTTGAACCAAGGCGCTCTACTGAACCACTAAGAATTTGTTAGTATGATATGGAGTTCCTTCGTTACAAATTAAAATCTATTATGATTGGAAGAAATCAATGGAAACACAATGACAATACAAAGGGTTCCCATTGATTATAGAATGGAGTTGTAATTAGCTTAAACAACGCATTTCAATGTTGTATGATATAGAGTTTTTCCATTACAAATTATACTCTATTGTGATTTGATTCATGGATTAAGAGTTGTGCTCAACTTCCAAGTTTGTTACATTCATTTCCTTCTAGATTTGAAACCCTTATCATCTTGGATTATAGTGAATAATATTCAATAGATTGATCAAATGGATTCCTTATATCCTATGCAACAATATGTTGTTGACAGCCATCTTGTCATTTTACATGACTGCATCTCACTACAATGTGTTGCATAACAAACCCTTCACAAGCTTTATACAAATAAATATTTATAAGATCTCTACATCGTATTGCCTTGATATTTATAACAACAACATTTGTGGAAATGTACCTCCTTACATGGGACACGTGCGAGTATGCCTTCTTCCCATGGACATATTGAAGAACTTTCCTAATTTTCTTCTTTTAGACAACAATCTTAGTTGTGTCCTTCCTTCTGAAATAGGAGAGATGATGAAACTAGGAAAGCTCGATCTGAAACAGCAATAATATCACTAGAACCATTCCTTGGAGGATTTTATATATCAACGAATCCTTTAAAAATAGGCAGTTTAACTAAGGTTTTAGATATTAGAGAAAACTAATTGTTGGAAGGAACCATATCACCAACTCTTGTCCATCTTGTGATGTTGCTAACAAGTTAACCTTGATTATATGGCTGATGTGGAAACACTTAACTATGATGATTTGGATAGTGATTCAAAGATACAAAATAGCCAATAGTGTTTATAAAATAGTTTGCTAAAATGATATTCAAAACATATTTCTTCAAGCACTGCAACAAATATAATGCTTTCTGACATTGGAGGAGTCTTGCCTCTTGGTGTGTTTCTATAATGTCTTGGTGGAGAGCGCTCGAAATAACTCCTAAAACTTGAATATATACCACATCAAAATAAAATTATTATGTTAGGAATATTCCTGAAAGGGACAAGTTTGTATGCATTCATAAAGCCTCATTAAATTTCCACAAAGGTGATGAGACCTTGGGGAAGAGCTATATGGAGATGGTGTATGATAACGTCGAGCATAAGGTAAATGGCATATCATGATGCTTACAACTTAAAAGATTAATGTACCTTCATCAAATACAACTATAGTCTTACCTTTGCCTGGAAATATTTCACCACAATTAGAAATATTAACTGGAACAATAGGTCTTCTTTGATCTATAGTTGATAACCACTCAATATTCTTCAGTACATCTATTCCCTCAACAACTCTTCCAAGAAGACATGCTTGCTACAGATAATAAGAAAACGGACATTAATTATATGAGAGTAAAACAAACAATAGAGACGGGGAGAGGCAACATATCCAAATTAGTTAGACAAATGTTAGCTTCACCCCCTTATTAGCATATAGACCAACTGAATTGGACTGAAGAGAGCTTCCTACAAATATTTATTAGAATTTAAAATGTCAAATGGTAAAAATACACTGGTGTCTTGCACCCAAAGAAAGTGACACATTATTTCAAGGTAAAGGAATCTTGTATTTCTAAAATATGAAATTTCCATATGGTGACACTCATGAGTCATGGATAAAGAGAAAATATGTCAATCACAACCAACATGTAAAGCTGCTCAGACAAACTCAAGTGAATACAAAAAACCATAGATATGGAATCAAGTATATACCCATCAAGATGAGGTGTTGTTGCAAAAGTAATAAAGAACTAAGAACCATTGGTGTTCTAAGATATGAAATTTCCATATGGTGACACTCGTGAGTCATGGATAAAGAGAAAATATGCCAATCACAAACAACATGTAATACTTCTCAGACAAACTCAGGTGAATACAAAGTATGTGCGACTTGATGGATTAATATTTTATGGGATCAACAAAACAATTACTCATTGAATGAACAAAATAAAAAATGGAGCAAAGCCTAAGTATATCTCATCAAAAGAACCACTGCCAATTTTGTGCCCAAGTCTATACTTGTTGTTTATGTGTGACTCCATGTCACGGGATGTCACAATTTTAGACCCTATGTGCACACATGCGAGGTTAGTATGCACATTCCAGTACCCACAATCATGTCCCAACACCTCCCCACACACTTCAACATCTACATGTGTTCTAGCTCTGTGCATACACTTTGTCATCATGAGATTTGTGGAAATGACCATATTTTGTTGAAGATCTATACACTAAACTAGAATATGAAAATATATATATGCACATTGATATTTGAAAAGTTTCTTGTCAAGTTATGGTTGTCTCAAATGGTTCCCTTTAGCAGTTAAGTGCATTCTACATGCACCATAGTATAATTGCTTGACAAAATCAGTGAACCAACAACATACTTGGTTTTAATGATAAATAATCAAGTTTTATGCAATCAAGCACTAGCAAAATGAAGTCAAGAAATATAACAAGGATACCATATTTGGAATATATTGGGAAAATTGCCTGTAATGGAAAGCTCAATAAAGGGTTTGGTTCTTGTATTTCATACTTGTAAAAATGACCTTATGGTCATTGGAGGCCAAATAAGACTTGAAGGTGAAAATATAGAGTTGAATTTCTTGCATCCTACACCTAAAGGAGGAGATTTGAAATGGAATTTGCTAATAGTTAAGGAATATGCAAGAGTTATACTTCTCACATATGAAACCATCCCATTGGCATCGATTCCTTGTTGAATGGTTATCAAAAATACATTTGATATTTTTCCACTTGCATATTTATCCTATCAATACCTATGTGTTGGAACGTTTAATTCTCTACCAGCTCTTAGTAATGATCTGAACATGAAATTCCTTTGTCATAGCAGTGGCTCTTAAGATTCATGGCTTATTGAGAAATGTAATACTGTGAACAAGTGACAGAGTATATTACAAAATATCTAGTAAACAAGAGTAATATTAGAAATGGGGATTTACAGATGTTTGTAGAAGGAAATATCATTGGGACTCTATGGTGTCGAATCCTCCATCCAACAAAGTAGTAGGTCCACATTACCAGCATTCAAATCCCATATTTTGAAGATCAACAATAAAGATCAACCCCATATTCAAGGGCATCAAATCGAGCATTTCCATGCAGTCACTTAACATGTGGTATTCAAAGGAGGGACAAAGGAGGGACAAATATCAAAGTATAGGATGTTAAAGCATATTTGGGTCATAGATAGAACACTTAGAAGCTACAGGATTCCAAGAAATCCTTTCTATATTTATGGAAATAGTGGGGCATATATCCTCAAATTTCAGGTAGAATATTAGTTGACAGTTATACTCAAACCTTATATTTTAAGGGAATTGAACTCAACAATGGTACTAGCATTTAGCAAATCAACTCAATAATAGTACATAGCATTTACAAAATCAACTCAACAATAGTACATAGCATTTAGAAAATCAACTCCAGGTGTAGCATTTCCTGGCTCTATGTTGAATGTTTTTCTTGTCTAAATTCATGGTGTAATTCATGTCACTAACCCTGGATTCATATATGGTGCTATGCTATTTAGGACCTTTTTTTGGAGGCTATTATTGGTTTTATATGGGATGCTTTTGTGGATGCTAATTGGGACATTAATTGGGATGTTATTTGGAATGCTAATTATCATCCAAAATAACGCAAATTTTTAAAAATGGACGATATTTGGGATGCTAATTGGGATGCTAATTTGGATTCTAATTGGGATGCTAATTGGGATGCTAATTGGGACGTTAATTGGGATGCTAATTAGCATCCAAAATAATGCCAACTTTTAAAAAGGGATGCTAATTGGGATGCTAATTGGGATTCTAATTGGAATGCTAATTAGGATTCTAATGGGGATGCTAATTGGGATGCTAATTGGGACGTTAATCATGGATGCTAATTAGCGTCCAAAATAGTGCCAAATTTTGAAAAGGGACACTAATTGGGATGCTAATTGGGATGCTGATTGGGACTCTAATTGGTACGCTAACAAGGACTCTAATTGGGACACTATTCGGGATGCTAATTAGCATCCAAAATAGTGTCAACTTTTAAAAAGGGACGCAAATAACACCATTAAAAGTTCCATCCCATGGAAAAGTGTCCACTTTGTCTAAAAAATGATGAAAAAAACACTAAAAGGGATAGTGGACAATAAAAAGGAAGCTAAAAGGGACACGAATCATAGGTTTTTGTTGTAGCAATAGAAATATGAATTTGAGGGCTCAACTGAAGGGAACCAAGATGAGTCAAGGAGAATCAATTCAAGATTACTTTGTAAGGGTATCCCAATTTAATGAAAAACTAAGTTTTATTGGAGACACCCTTGATGAGTATGAACTAATTATGGCTGCTCTCAATGGTCTCACTAGACCTTGGGATTCACTCATATAGACTCTATGTGCTAGAAAAGAAAGTATGACGTTTGACATAGTATGGGAAGGTTGCATTCAAGAAGAATGTATACTAGCTAACAAAGAAGCTCTACTCAGAGAAGATGATCAAGATCTAGCCATCCATACTAAAGGGAGAAAATAATAAAACTTCAATAAAGGTAGTCATAAACCTTCAAAGAACAAGTTTCGAAAGAAAAGAGTAAATCAGAATAAAGATTACTCAAAGTATCAATTATACAAATGTCATAAGATATGACAACTTGCCAAAGAGTGTCCATCACCAAAGAAGAAGAACAACAAAATAGATCATTCCCAACTAGTTGAAGATGAGGATGAATAAAAACAAAGACATCGAAAGAGACTGACAGAAGAAGAAGATGTATAAGAAGATGCACTATTCTTTGCACTCTCTGGTTCTATAGCACATGGAGAAGATACATGGATTATTGATAGTGGTGCTTCAAAGCACATGGAAGGGAAGAAGCAATCTCTGCTAAGAATTGAAGAAAAGAGCTCCCCTCAGAAAATATCATTAGGAGATGACTATCAATCAGAGATAATTTTAGGGGTGAAATTTAGCCCAATGGGATATTTTTTCATGTTTTTCTCCAAAAAATGATTTGCCATTTTGCCTTTTTTGAAGCCCTGTTTTGCCTAATTTTGATGGGGTAAAAAATTTTCACCCTAAAAATTGCCAAATTATGATATAAACGATATAAAATCCTTGGAAATTAAAATATTTTTTGAAAAATATAGCCAAACATTTTATAGTTTCCATTTTAAGAATTGGTAAGATTCATCAACATTTATATACTTTTAAATAAGTATGGTTCCTTAAAATAATCCCTTCTATCAATATCCCATCAAAGGTATTGGTGAATCAAGCTACAAGCTTGACTGTGGGACTTCCCCGAATATGAAGGAAGTACTATATGTACCAGGTTTGAAACAGAACTTACATTCCATATTTTCTCTAGATAAGAAAGGATATAGAGTTTCTTTGATAGATGGACAAGTACATATGTGGTCCAAAACAAACACACTTGAAGATGTTGTGGTCATTGGTGAAGAAGAAGGAGGACGGTACAAAACCAAAGGACATCTAGAGACATCCCATGTCCATGAGACTACTAGATCAAGTGAACTATGGCATAGGTGGTTTTCTCACATCAACTACAAAGAACTTCCCTATGCGAGCAAGGTGGTAATAGGGTTACCATATCTGAAGATTAATCAGGAGAGGACTTGCAAAGGATGTGCAAGAAGAAAGAACATCAAGAATCCATTTTCGAAGAGTGAAACAAAGACTAAATGTACATTGGAGTTAATTCATTCTGATGTTTTTGGTCCTACTCCTTCATATTCTTTAGTGGAAATGAATATTATGTCACATTTATTGATGACTATTCAAGAAAGACATGTATATACTACTTGAAGAACAAGAGTGAAGTGTTCAAGAAATTCAAGGAATTCAAATCCTTGATAGAGAACCATTCCAAAAGAAGAATCAAGACATTCAGATCATATAATGGTGGGGAATATACTTCAAAATAATTTGAATCATTCTACAAGGAGGCAAGAATCGAGAGGGAACTAATAACTCCCTACAATACTCAACAGAATGGTGTTGTACAAAGAAAGAATAGAAATATTATGGAAGTAGTGAAAACAATGATTCATGACCAAGACCTCCCTATGCACCTGTGGGATGAAGCATCAAGAACATCCATATATGTGAAAAATAGATTATCTCACAATGCTCTTGGATTCAATACTCTTGAAGAGATGTATCCAAGAAAGAAACCTGAAGTGATCCATCTCAAGATATTTCGCTGTCCAATATATGTACATATTCTGAAAGAGAAAAGAACTAAGTTGGATCCTTCTGGAAAGAAGGGAATATTTGTTGGATACTATGAATATTCTAAAGCCTTCAAAATATACATTTGAGGATTCCATCGTATCAACAATAGTATGGATGTAACATTTGATGAAGAGACAACTCTTATAAATCTAGAAGGTGTCAACTTGAAGAAGTACATGAAGAGGATGTACCTCCCAGAATGATAGAAGTTGAACCCTCTCCAGAAATAGTAGCATCAGAATATCATGATACGCTAGAACCTTAGAAACCCCCTACTGTGGATATGTCTCGAAAGAGAAAACCTGCTTGGGTAAGAGAAATCATACAATAAGTAGAGATATATGGAGCTCCAAAAGGATCCACAATAACAAGAAAAATATCAAATCCATATTCCAGTTGTGTAGCTTTGATGTGTGACCTTGTAGATCAAGAACCCACTAGCTGTGAGGAATATTCACAGAAGAAAGAGTGGGTGGAAGAAATGACAAAAGAATACTAGTCGATAATGAAGAATTATGTTTGGGATATAGTATCCAAACCAGAAAACAAGAGTGTGGTATATTCGAAATGGATATACAAGATAAAACATGCTGCTAATGGAAGTATTGAAAAGTACAAGGAAATATTTGTGGCTAGAGGTTTCTCTCGGAAAGAGGGAATTTATTATGAAGAGACATTTTCTCCAATAGAAAGGTACAGTTCCGTTAGAACCATCATGGCTCTTGCCTCCATGATGAAGTGGGATATACACTAGATGTATGTAAAGACAACCTTCCTGAATGGTATGATTGAGGAAGAGGTTTACATCGAACAACCATAAGGATTTCAAGTTAGAAATAGAGTGAATCATGTATGTAAGTTGAAAAAGACTCTCTATGGACTGAAGAAAGCTCCTAGAGCTTGGTATGGTAGAATAGATATCTTCTTGACAATATTGGGCTTTACCAAGAGTAAAGTTGATCCTAACCTTTACATGAAGGTTATGGGTGTTGAAACTTCCATACTATTACTATATGTGGATGATATATTTCTAACTAGAAATGGGAAACATATCACATATTGCAAGAAGAATCTAGCTAAAGAATTGAAGATGAAATATCTTGGATTAATGCATTATTTCCTTGGGTTGGAAGTGTGGAAGAGCTCAGAAGGAATCTTTCTGAACTAGGGAAATTATGTAGTAGAAATATTGAAAATATTTGATATGTTGGATTGTAAATCCATGGCCACACCCATGGACACCAACTTTAAGTTGTTATCTGGTGAGTCATCAGAGATAATGGACATGAATCAATATAGATAGATCAGTGGGTCATTGATGTACCTAACGAATACAAGTCCAAATATATGCTTTGATGTGAACACCTTAAGTCAATTTCTAGTTCAACCTAGATGGGTTCACTTGATAGCTGCAAAGCATGTGATTAGGTACCTAAAAGGTATGATAGATCTTGGAGTTTACTATGGTAGAGATAATGACTACAAATTTTATGGATATATGGATTCAGATTGGGAAGGAAGTGTCACAAATAGAAATATCGCCTTAGGTGGATGTTATTGTCTGGGATCTACCATGATCTCATGGTTTAGTAAGAAACAGTTCAGTGTTTCTCTTAGTAGATCTGAAGTAGAGTACATAGTGTTGGGCTTCAGGGAAGACCCAGGTTTATACCATTAACTTTGCAACAACAAACAAACCCACAATGTTGGCCCTTTCGGAAACAACCTGCAAGCAGGTTGCAGTCTCACCCGAAACAGCTATGGGGTGCCGTAGAATCAGGTTTCTGCAAGTAGAAGATGGATATTACTGTACCTTTAGCCTTACAACAATACTTATACAAAATAAATCTCTTAGCATTCACTTAATTAGCTTCGCAGTTTAGATGAAAATGTTCCTTGCTTAACCCTTAACTGGGAATTCACAGCGAAGTTACTCTTTAACAGTTATCTTACTTTAGCATTCGCATACTTGGAAAAAGCATAAAAATAGCACAAAACAACAGAACCACCACAACACAAGATATACGTGGTTCACCCCCAGTGTAAGGGCTACATCCACAGAACTGTGTTTATATTCAACTCTTTACAAAAACCACAGTCATGATCTGTGCACATAGCTGCATATCTCTCCAATGTTCTGAAAACTGCGCACTTAGCCACAGATCTACACACTCAGCTGCAGAACCTTTCTTACAAAAACCCTCTGCGCACTCATCTGCAGAGGTCATCCATGCACATAGCCGGGACTTAACCTTCTTACAAAACTCTAAGACAGCTCTTAGCTTCGCATTACATTACCATCATAAGATAGTCGTCAAAGGCCTACCCTCACTTCTTTACATAAGTGCCTATTTATACAACTGCACTGTTACAAAACCATGGACTTAAACCATGGGCACCCAAAAACCATAACCCTGGGTTTAAACCATGGGTCATTTACAAAAAGAGGGGCTTCGACCCAACCTCGACACCCATAAGACTATTTTGAGTCACAGCTCCGCTTACAAGCTTCCACAAAAACCATGGAGTTACCAAAATTAAGGACCGTTAAGGTCGGAGCCCAAATAGGCCCCTAAGACTCACTAATGGCCCATCCTGCGACACTCTACTGCTCCTCTGGTGGATGAATCTTGTTGGCAAAGATAGTGAACTACTTGTTGAGGCTGCGCATGATATCATTGGCTACTTGCTCCTTTGCCACCAACTCCTGTAATGCTACTGTTGATGTTTCGCTAGCCTTTTCCTATGCAATTGCATCATATTCCTTCAGAACTTTGAGCTGGCTGTCCCTAGCAGTGCTCAGCTCCAAGGCCTCATTGATAAGGGGTTGCATAGAATTTTCCAATAGTGACTCAATTTCCTGCTGGAGTTCATTACTTTGCTTTACCTTGAGCATCTTCTGCATAGGCGGCAAAGTCTTAATTTTTGCTTTTACTGCATCCAGCTCTGTCTATCACTGCTTGATGGTTTCTTGCAGCTTTTCTACTTTTGGATGTTCCTGTAGTGTTGTCTAGGTGTAGACACTTTCCTCTAGTATTTTTTCTCTGCTACTCATGATTTTGGAGATCTTTGTTGTTGAGGCTTGAATATCTCTGCGACGCTGTTCCCTGACCTCTGGTGGACTCTCCGGAGTGATGCAAAGTTGAAGATCCGCAATATGAGTTTCATGCTCTGCTTTCAGCTTTTCAATTTCGCTGTGAGACTGTTGTGCATAGTCTTTCAGCTTAGCAATTCTTTGCTCTGGCTCTTCCTCAACCTGTATGTCGAAGTTAGGGAGACTTCGACTTGCTTCATCTAATACCCGCGCTAGTGTATCCTGCTTACGTTCTGTGTCCCTCTTCCTCTGCTCTGCTTCCTCCAACTATGCTGCGAGTCTTGTAGTCTTCCTTGTGGTATTCTCTAATTGCATTTGTGAGTAGTGGTCTCATGCTTGGATCTTCTTCATAATTGCTAATTGACAGAGATGCAGTTCTGTCATAGATAGCTTGGTGTAATCTATCCCAACTATCATGCTCATCTCCGAGCGAGACACTACGTCAGTGATTATGATGGTTGCACTTGACACTTGTCCTTTGTTATCTAGGGATGGCCATTTCCTTGTGTTTGGCTGCAGCGTCATTCACTGATTTTTCTGCTAAATCCTTCAGCTCCGAAATTCGTTGTGCTACGTCGGTGATGGCATCAAGATGCGTAGCTGCAAATTGTGACCATTTGTTAGTTAGTGCTTCTGTAGACTTTGTCAGAGCTTGGTCAAGCTCTTCCATTGTCACAACGGGCTCTTTGACAATATTTTTTTCCTTTGATGCCTTCACTTTCTTTCTAGACTAAGGCTGGGTTACTTCTTCTGCTTCTGGAGACCTGCGCTTGTCTGGGCGATTGGGGTCTAAGATGGTTTTGACCGAATATTCTTCTTCTTCTTTGTCTCTGCTATCTCCACCTTGGTCACCTTCACTCTATTGTGACTCACTCTGTTCTTCAAGTGCGTCATTTTGCTAAGTATGACTAGGGCCTGCACCCACATTGGTGATTGGCGGGACTAGAATGTTGGGTTTTGTCCCTGCGTCCTTCAACCATTTAGCCGACTACTGCTGAGCTACTGCGTGGATGTCTTCCTAATTTACCACATATGGTAACTTAAACCATTTATTCCTTTTATCTGTGCGGCCCTGGATAAATATATGATGCATGTCGGCCCTGAAGTTGGCCGCGCCATCATACTGAGAGAATAGCTCATTACTGAGCCGCGGTGTTTTCAGGATCTCATAGGATATGCTCATGGTGTAAAAGGAGAACACATAGTTCATCATCTACTGGAGTACTTTGTCCTGTGACACCCAAAGAGATGTGTACCTTGCTGTGCCAGGCATGTTCAGAGGCACATCAATAAACTGTGCCTCGGTAGGTTCTTTCCATCCTACTAGTGCAATAAGCACTATTAGCCATGAATAGTGAAAGGGTCTACCTTTATCCTACTCGTCATGGACATCTTCAAGGAACTCCTTCGCAATGTATGCTACCCAATTATAACTGTAGACTTCCGCACAGTTCGCAACAATACTGACAATTGGGGTAGGTACTTCATTTGGTCTGCACTTCCACATTAGCTTGCATGCTAAGAGCTTTGCAACAAATTGAATTTTTTGATGCTGAATGGTCGAGGTTTGATACCCTTGCTTTCCTTTCATGAGCCTGAAGAATTCCTTCATGCTCTGTGCTATTTTTGTATCCTCATGTTTTGAAACAAATTCAATTCCAGGATCAGGCCCTTCCTTCGGCAAGGCTATAATCCGGTGAATGAGTTCTGCATTGATGGTGATTTTCTGGTTTCTGATCCATAGGTGCCCATCATGTACCAACACCAATAATTGCTTGACCACCATGGTCACCTGCATGCTGTGACCAAAGTGGGGAACATTGAGCATCTTCAACAAACCAACTTTCTCCAAGCCAGCAGCCCACTGTTTCACATCTAATAATGTCGCGCCGGTCTCCGGGTAATGGAGAGAGTGCAAGTATGTCCTAGGTGTGAACTGTGGAAATTTTCCACGATCATTTGTATCGTGGTCAACGTACTTGAGCCGATCTACTTTCCCTGTCATTGTCTCGACCAACTGCAAACTCAATGGCAGCAAAGGGGTGCATACTAGTGAACTTCTTTGTCTACCGAGGTAGCTGAACCCCTAGTCAAACTAGCAGAAGATATGGTGGGAACTGTGATGCAATGTCCTCAGCCTCTTTAGGTGGGATCTCTGCTGACCCCGAAGGATTCATCGCAGGATCCTCTGCTGTTTTCCCTGATTGCTTATGTCTATCCTTGTTCTGCTTGGAATGAACTTCTGGTTTAAACTTCTTCTTGGTGGATCATGTCTCCATTGAATGAATCGGGGCTGGGGGAGTTTCTTCTCGAGGTGGAGATGTAGGTGGGGTGCTCATAAGGTTCTGCACACCCCTTTGTTTGAACTCTCTCAACAATTCCTAAACTTCGCGCTCAGTAGACTTAACTGTAAAACTCGAGAAAGTACATAATGCAGGAGTCCCAACCATGGATGTCTTCTTATGGAATTCAATGACCAAATTCTGTAATAAATGTGCATTAATGACACCAAATCTGATAGATCTTGTCCAAACGGCGCTAGATTTCCCAAAACTCTCATCATTACAGGCAGTTAATGCGGTTAAATTACTGGCGCCACCAAATTGGATTTTTTTAATGGTCGGATTTTAGGCTTCGACACATTTTTCTTCTTCGGCACAACCACTACTTTAGCTTCATCACAATAAGGACCATCTTCAACATATCCCAGCAAAATCTGCGACGAAGCTGTGAGCTTTGAATCATTAGCTTCTTGTTCCTTCCAATCAGGTTGGTACTTAGCTATTTCTTTATCATCAAACACATTAGTATGGATCAACCTAACAGCTGCATCCAAAGCAGGGCAGACCTCATTAATAGAAAAGGTGAGCACAAAACTATCAACAAGACTATCCCAACTTATAGTACCATGGCGAAGCTTGACCTTCGCATACCAGTTCTTTGCTATAGGTTCCAGGGTGTGCACAAATCTATGTACCCATTCTTCACGAGGTACATGCTTCCATGCTTCATAACACTGCTCCAAATGTCCCTGAGGGCTAGTCTGACCATTAAACCTACTTCGCACCTCCTGAGGTTGATCCATGAATCTCAGGAAAAGAGACTTCTGACAAGCTTCCCAACTGTGAATATACTTTTTATGTCCATTCCACCATCTGGCTGCTGTGGCTCTGAATGCTGAGTCTAGAGTCTTCATTTTCTGCGAATCTGGTACTTGCTCTGAGAATTGTACAATAAATTCTCCTGGATCTGTCAAGCCATCAAAGGTAGGAAAGACTCTTGTCTATGTGCTAAGTTATCTGAGAGACTTGGTAATTTTGGCACATTGATGTCCATGTAGCTCATAGAGTCGATTCTGCCGATTCTCTAGACCTTCATCAGAATCAGTCATGCAGGAGCTATCACACTGCCAATCCATTACGCATTCAGTAGTAGGGTCAAAATAATCTTCTTCCTTAGCTGTGATGTTGTAGATATGATCCAGAACATCCTGATCTCCATCTCTGACTGGCCCTATATACCTTTCTCCTTGAGAAGGGTCCAATGGTACTATGACTCTTAAACCTTTCCCTTCAAAAGTCATCTGTCTCTTTTTAAGGTTGATTACTGCATCATTGTTTATTGCCCATTCAATTTCTAGCAAGGCTGGATAGAGGTTTCTATCATCAATTACCTCAATGACTTTGAAATCTTCTAAGGTACTGATTCCCTCTATATCCACTGGTACACTAGGGAATCTTCCGAGTGGCACAATCTTCTGCTGATTGGCTAATCTCAACTGTATAGGGGACCATTCAAGGGTAGGTTTTCCCATTTGTTCCCATGTCTGCTTAGTTAAGACATTTACTTCTGATCCTAGGTCTAAAATGATATCATTCATGTCATAGTCTCCTACTTGAGCATGCAATCTCATTTCTCTACCAGTTCTTCTAACTCTACTAACAGTTTTTTCCTTACCAGAGCTTCGCTGAGGTTCACAGGACTGAATAACTTTCTGTAATTCATTCAAAGCATTTTGATTTCTTAACAACTTGATACAACTCTGTAGAAATGATGACAGTATACTTACTTGATCCGATGAAGCTTCCTAGAGTTGTGACTGTTGTCGATGCTGCTGCATGGTTGCTACTGATGTTCTCGGATCAGCAAAGTATTTTCTAGCTTCTAGAAAGGTTTCTTTTTCTCTTCCAGTATCAAAGGATGGAACTTTCTATGGGGCCTTACGAACCCAAGCTTCGTCAGGTTGTTTCTCCTTACTCTGCACTTGTGTCATATCTCCACTCCTTGTAACAACATTAATGGTTGGGATAGGTCTTTTTTCTATAGAAATCATCTGAACATTCTGACTAGGGTTGTTTTTTCTTTCTTGGATCTTGGCTATCAACTAAGGGCATTGCTCAATGACATGATCGACTGCTCTGCAATATTGACATGTCGTAGTTGGGTTCTGACAGTATCGAGCTAGATGTCTTGCCTGATTGCAGTTATAGCAGATGACCTGGCTTCGACCTCCTCCGGGCATACCACTACCATGACCTCTGAAACTACCTCGAACACTGCAGTAACCATATCCATCATTGCCTTGTACATCAAGGTGGACCCTATAAGCATCATAGGTTCGCTCTCTCATGAGGTCAAAGCTGCGACATTCATCTTCATTGTGGCCAACTGACTTACAGAACTTGCAGTAGGGATTCTTAGGTACTTGAACATATCTCTACAATAGATAGCAATCTTTGGGTTGATGCTAGCCAGTTTTTCTACTGAGCTCACAATAGAGAACATTAGGGTTCAGCGGGTTTGGTGCGCTAGTATTCAGATAGTGCCTTAACACTAGACATTGTTCTTTGTCATGGTCTTCTGTTCGACACCGTGTACACTACACATCTTCATGAACAGATTTCCCCTTCTTCATGTTGTGAAGCTCTAAATCCATTTTCGCCAATTGCGCTTGTATTTGGGCTATACCAGAACTATCTTTGACAGGAGCTATTTTAAGCTTCATGTCAATCTCCAGAGCCTCTTGCTGATCAGCAACCTTTTGTTGCATGAGTGGAGTTCTAATATGAGGTATTATTGCTGCAATGAACCATTCCTTATGTTGTTCTGGTCCAATAGTGAAGCTAACTTGATCTAGCAGAACTTTGAACCTCTAATCAAAATCCCAAACTGATTCACCTCGTCTCTGTTGAATCTCTTTCAGTTCAGTTATGCACTGTGACTTTGATTTAGGCTTCTTGAACTCTCTAATCAGTGCTGCTTTAATATCATCCAAGACATGGTTCTGAGTACTACAAAAATTCATAAACCAAGTCAAATCCCGGTCTCTGAAAGAAGTAACCAGCTACGCTCTTCTTATATCTTGGTCCATAATATTCTTGGCAGTCCACACAGCCTTGCATAAGAACCAAAACTATTCTGGATCCTCTGATCAAGTTCCTTTAAAGACTGGTAATTTGATGTCATCATTTACATGGGCCATATTGGATCTAGGGGAGGAGGGAGGGGGACTGGTAGTAGGAGTGGTGGAACTTACTGGGGTAGACTGGCCTACGACAGGAATACTTGGGCTAGGGTTACTTTTAGACTGCGACAGTTTCTCAGGGATAACAGGTCTTTGCTGCGGGGTTGTAGGAAGGTTTCTAACAGAAGAGGTTTCTTTGGGCTCAGAGTCTTCCAATCTTACTGGAGTATACTCGGTATTGTGGCCTAGGGTATAGGGTTCAATATTTCTCTTGTATCTTTTACCACTTCGCAGCAAACCACTTTGCTCGTCGAAGTCACTTTCACTTCCCAACATAAGTTAGTAATACTAGATCTAGCAATCTAATTCTATAAGCAATATACCTTTTTCATCCAAAAGCATTTTAATTCTCAAACTGAATGAATTCAAGTACTTACCCCTTGATCCTTTGAAAAATTGTCGTTCAACTTCACTGAAGGAAGTACTCATGTCGATGGAAAACTACATCACAAATGCTTCAAGGGTTCACGTTGTCTAGAAATCAACAGCTTGCAATATCGCATTGTTCACCCTTTTCAATATATTAATTCTTGCTGGGGTCTAGTCAGGAAACTGACCTTCTTAGAAGATCTTATTTCTCTCTGCCAACCTAGATAACCACTGGTGCAATTCTATGTGGATACTACCAAAGAAAATTTCATAAACATAAAAAAAGATGTACCTTTGCAAGAAGTCGTCCAAGCTACGACAAGGATCCTTATTTTCTTGTTCTGCAAATTTCAAATAGGTGTCTTCAATCCAGTCACCGATTTGTTTTACGGAGGGTCTCCAGAACATATCCCTCTAGGTACGATGTATATCCTTCTTGAACATACACTGAGTTCAACTAGCAACGGAACCAATTTGCTGGGCTTTAGGGCAGACCTGGGTTTATACCATTAACTTCGCACCAACAAACAAACCCATAGTGTTGGCCCTTTCACCAACAACCTGGAAGCAGGTTGCAGTCTCACCTAAAACAGCTATGGGGTGCCACAGAGCTAGGTTTCTGCAAGCAGAAGAGGGATATTACTGTACCTTTAGCCTTACAACAATACTTATACAAAATAAATCTCTTAGCATTCACTTAATTAGCTTCACAGTTTAGATGAAAACGTTTCTTGCTTAACTCTTAATTGGGAATTCACAGCGAAGTTACTCTTTAACAGTTATCTTACTTTAGCATTCACCTACTTAGCAAAAGCATAAAAACAACACAAAACAACAGAACCACCACAACACAAGATATACATGGTTCACCCCCAGTTTAGGGGCTACATCCACAGAAATATGTTTATATTCAACTCTTTACAAAAACCATAGTCCTGACCTACGCACATAGTTGCAGATCTCTCCAATCTTCCGAAAACTGCACACTTAGCTGTAGATCTACGCACTCAGCTACAAAACCTTTCTTACAAAAACCCTCTGCGCACTCAGCTGCAAAGGTCGTCCATGCACAAAGCTGGGACTTAACCTTCTTACAAAACTCTAAGACAGCTCTTAGCTTCGCTTTACAGTAGCATCATAAGACAGTCGTCAAAGGCCTACCCTCGCTTCTTTACATAAGTGCCTATTTATACAAGTGCACTGTTACAAAACCATGGGCACCCAGAAACCATAACCCTGGGTTTAAACCACGGGTCATTTACAAAAAGAAGGGCTTCGACCCAACCCCGACACCCCTAAGACTATTTTGAGTCACAAGTCCGCTTACAAGCTTCCACAAAAACCGCAGAGTTACCAAAATTAAGGACCTTTAAGGTCGGAGCCCCAACACATAGCAGCTTGCTCCACTAGTTGTGAAGTGATATACATTTAGAAATCAATGTCAGGTCTATTTGACATGGATTTGGATACCACAATGATTCTTTGTGACAACGAGATTTGCATAAAGATGACATCAAATCCTGTGTTCCATGATAAATCAAAGCACATAGAGATACAATATTTTTATATAAGGGATATGGTACAAAAGGGAGCTATAAAGCTCCAGTAAGTGAGTATCAATGACCAAGTTGTTGAGGTATTGACCAAGCCTATATCTTGAGTAAAGTTTGAATATTTTTGTGACCAACTTGGTGTAGTTTAAAAATACTTTCCTCACAAGGAGGAACAATGATGGGAGTACAAACTTTCCTTGCAAGAAGGAATGATGAAGATATGAACCCTCTTAAAAAAGGAGGAACAAGTCAAAGATATGGAATCTACTAAAAAAGGAAGAATAGGTCGAAGATATGAACCTTCCTTGGAAAAAGGGGGATCAGGTTGATGATATAGATCCTCTCGAAAAATGGGGATTGGTGATAAGACTGTCATTGATAACGGATGATAGTGAATCTCTAGTATGAAAGAGGAAAAGTATGCTTGAAGATACTGAAAATGTATAACATTCACTTATGGATGATAGTATTCTCTCTTGAGGATGGTCTTGCATGTATAACACCATGTTCATGAGAGTGGTCCTTACTAGCTAAGGATGGCCC
>LPNX010692014.1:118448-149406 GCA_001517045.1 Pseudotsuga menziesii | reverse complement strand
AGCAAGACTGAAGGCTTTCTGAAGTCCGAACAAGTTATCCCTGTCCGGTTCACCAGGCTCACTTGATAGAAAACCACTAAGTACAGCTTAGGTGGTAACAGGCCCTGTAGACGTTACTCTTGCATGGAGAGTACTCACATTAATTTGTGGATATCGTAGTATAACATTCTCTTGGGAATGATCCTATATTTCACATTAAGGATGCCCTATGATGATTCCTCAAGGACAATAGGGCCGAAACTTAGGTGCAGTTGAGATATTCTTTGCAGATGATACTCTCTCATGGAGAGTGTACCTACATTTATATAGAATAAAAAATCATTTTGGAGTGGTCATTTCTTTAGTGCTAAGGATTCTCTATGATGAGACCTCACGGATGCCATAGTATAACACTCACATGGAGTGGTCCTATATCTAACAGGTTGAGGATGTCCTATGATGAGGTTCAATACCCAGGTGAGGTCAAGATCTTCTTTGCAGACAATACTCTTGTATAGAGAGTATGCCTACATGTACATGCATATGTCATAGTATAACAATCTCTTATGAGTGGTTATATATTTGAAGTCGAGGATGCACTATGATGAGTCCATACAGACGATAGGGCTTGTATCCAGGTGCGGTCAAGTTGTACATTTAGTTGTAGATGATTTAGGTGGTCGATACTATGGACCCTCCTCATTAACGGGGAGTAGGCTGATGGAGGATTGCATCATCTTTGGACCTATTTCCTAAAGTGATAGGGATTGATCATCGCGTAAAGAGATCATGTGTACTGTAGGTAGAATGACCATGAAAGATCAAAAAGATTGAAGTGTTGCTGCAAAGGATCAAGAAGATCAAAGTGATGCTACAAAGGATCGAGAAGATCAAATTACTGCTGCAAATGATCAAAAGGATTAAATTTATGCTACAAAGGATCGAGAAGACCAAATTGTTGCTGCAAAGGATCGAAATATCGAAGTGTTGCAGAAAAAGGATCAAGTGATCATGTGTTGCAGAAGATGAATACATTGAAGAGTAATTGTTCCAGTTACTTATGAATGTTGAAAACTTCCTATGACATACAAATGTATTACCTTGATACTGCTGAAGATACTCTCTCTCGTTACTACTATAGTCTATGATGATGTTGTGAGTAGAATACCCTTCTCGTTAAGGGGGAGTGTTGAAATATTGTAACTTCAAAGGATATTCTAAATGTATTTACTCATGTAACCCAAGGGAGGTGTTATTATTCCTCCATCGGGATGTTACTATTGTAATTGGTCATTATAGATTCATGAGGTAAAGCTTCCATTGTAAGTGGTGTCATTAGTACCCCAATGAATAATATAAAATATCGTTTTGAGTCTTCCTAGGTGAAGTCAGACTAGACAGATTAATGGGGTTTACTTGTTTAGGGTAAAATTCAACTGACATAATGTGTATAAATACATAATTTGTATTCCTAATTATAACACAAACTGACTCACTTGAGTAGCATATAGGAGAAATAGAGAGATACATAACAACAATGAGGATAATACGTGTTTTGGGTTTATATCTTTTACATCTTATACAGAGGAAGTTTTTGTTGGGTTTTCTTCCCCTTGAGGGTTTCCCAAGATAAATACTATGTCTATCTTATGATTGTGTTTATTTTAGTGATTTTGCATATGCTACTGTTGTGAGTTTGGATTACACACTAATGATATATAAAATATCATATGAAATCTTAACAGAATGTAGTCTCTGTGTTTCCAATTTCCTTGGTAGATAAGAAAAGAAATTATTTTTGCATCTCATGGGACTGTGGTCCTTCTATTGTTTTTGGAGAGGTAGATAAATTCTTGACTTGTGTCAAGGTGTGTTCTCCTTGAGAATAAGAAATTGAGATTCCACTAGCTACTAGGATTAGAGAGAGTTTTCTCAAACTAGTGGTCACCTCTAAATCCTTTTTGTCGATTGATAGATACTACTTCACACATGGATTAGTATCCAAGGTTCTTACAACAATAAAATAGATAGATATATATTTTAGTTATTTAAATAGAAAAAGTACCTACAAAAATACACTCTTAAAGAAAATTTGTATAAACCAAAAGAAAACTAAATCCTGAGAACTAGTAGCAAAGTTGAAAAATACACCACCTATGGATAAGATAAACACACTTTCAAAAAAGACATCAAACCCACACTTGCATAAAAATAAACATGTTGGTTGCAGAAAACTAGATTGCATGAAAGTAAACAAACTCAAATTTGCAAAAGAAAAACACACTTGTGGAAAAAGAAAGCAAACTTTGCGAAATAAATTTTAGAAAATTAAATGCTTTGACTATAAATCTAATAGAATTAAATAAACAAATCAATGGGAAATAAATAACACTCTTGCGAAAAACGAACAACAAGACTTTGGGGTAACCCACCAAAGTGGATGCGTCAGGTTATTACACTACATAAATTTTGTAGTGAAGTCATCTTTGCGTCTTATAGTTTCCCCTCCCCCTTATTGTGTAGTGTAAATGCAACCTATCTACGTACACTTCAACCCTTTTAGCACTCCCCCACCGACAACGCCAAAAATGTCGATAAAAATATATGATAATATTTACGACATTAAATTATCGACCGGGATCCGTAGAATTAGAGGTACAAGAACAATATTTGTGGGATTGAAGTCTATTCTAGCCTAATCTAATGAAGAAAAATATGCAAAACCATCAAAACTAGCCCAATCATCTTGGAGTAAACCCATCATAAGGTGACCATTTCTGAGTTAGGTCATTAATTCCTTCGTTGGTGATTGGAACTACTAGAAATAAAATGCAAGAGCTTTGACATTAAATTAAATTGACACCAAATAAAATCTAGTACTAAATTTATAAAATCTAACTCAACCAAACAATTAAGTGTATTGTGTGCAAATGGAAAACCAAACTTAACAAGAAAGAACATTTTAAACCTAACAAATTTAAAAGTAAAATCTATAAAATCTAAATCTACTCTAAATAGTTGCTATTACAAAATGAGTATTGAACAATGTGTAATTAGTACAAAACAGAGAAAAAAAATTTGGTGCCAAACGAGTACTGAATTAGAAAATGGACTAGTACAAAATCAATGTAAAAACAAAGAATGGAACTCAAACATAGCATAATGAAATTTAAAGAAAGTTTCATCCACTCATAGGTTTAGAAAAAGAATTTTATGAATTAAATCTCATAATTCTCTCTTTATTGAATCCCAAATTTATGTGCACACAATACACCTCATTAAACCAAATTGATTTCAGAATGTAAGATTATATGCATGAGAGAATTCATCTATTTTAAATCAGGGAATGTTTCATTTTATGGATATGCTACTTCAGATTTGTGTTTAAAATCAATTGCCAATATTCACTTCATAGTTTATTATTCAAATTAATTCCCAACGAAATCATTCCAAATAAAATCCTCCTATATTTTGAAATAATAATAATCCAAATATTCACCATATAAAACCATATTTGCAATATATAATTGCTCTCTTTCATTAATTCATAGTTTATTCTTGCGTCTTCAATCATAATTTAACCATTCTCAAGTTCATTTTGTTTCAAATCACAACATTCTAAAAAGAACCACTCCTAGAAATCCGTCAACTAATATTCATGAATTCAACTTGCTGATTGCACTTTGGTACAAAATAAAAATAAATTAATTCAGTCCAAACATGGATGATTTCTAAATATATTACAAATGGAAAGTATCAAACCAATTCCAGATATTTGAAATTAATCTATGATTTAAGATAAACATGTCAATACCATATTCAAATAACAAATCTATATAAGAAAAATCAATCTGCAGCAAGTAATCCGTTAACTACTAACCTACAAATTAATATACAGAGGAAAGAACAATATGTGACCTGATTGACAAGATCACAGAAATAGAAATAGACATGGCATGCCTTGAAGAAACCATAAACTAGATCTTCTTACTCCACAATTGATTCATGAATCTCACATTGTAACCATGCCAAAATTGCTTATTATGTCATCATAAAACACAAGTAATTAATCACCATTTCCAATAGAACCAAAATTTTCTTACTATACAAACTACCTTCTCTCTTTACATATGGAGGACGAGCCTTCTTATAGCCCAGGTCGAGATTATCCTCGTTGGATCCTACATAACAATTCTACTAGAAAATAAAAACAAGATCCAATCTATCCAACACAAGATTTAGAAAATAATCACCATTTGTAAAATTATGCTCTATTTAGGAAATGGTTTCCCCCAATCTGTTGAGATATTCTGAAAACTTCCTAGGTTTGGGGTAAATTGGGATTTTTATGAAGATGGTTTTGAACCATTTTCAATAATACCCCACCAACTGCTCAGAAATTTAGCCCAAAATCAACTACCTGAAGAAATGATGGAAATGCCAGAATGAGTGTCAGAAGAGGTGATGGGATCCCAAAAATTAAATCTGGTAACTAGAACTCCACTAGGATGATTTGGTTTCATTATTTTGTTCTAAAAATGTCCGCATGTCAAATACAAATTGTTAATTAAAAACTTTTAACAATGTATTGTATGAATGTTGAATGTGTTATTTGTAACATCCATGATTTCATTAAATTAACAATTTAAGTTTTATTAATAAATGTTATTGTATTGAGGATGTTTACATAAAGGATGAGTGTTTTAGATGAGTGATTTGTTTATATGAGAAAATTATTACAGAACTAAGACTGACCATCAACACATGACTTCAACATTCATATGGAAATTATTACAAAACCAACAAAAACCAAGAGATAGAGGTAAGTCACATTGTTATGCCATAGTAGTAAAAAATTAAAAATTACAATTATCAATATAACAACCGCGTTATATTCATTAATGAATGGGTTTTGAAAGTGGTGTAATAAAATTCATATCTATATAGTGGCTTTTAAATATTTGTTACACCCTATTAAATTTTAATGTTATTAGTCTTAGGCATTTAAATAGTTTGTATTTCCATGTCATTCCATAATGACATTTGTTTTATGTGGCATCACATATTTCATGAATGGCTTACACAATTACAATTTTTTTTATAAGTGTTGTTTCTAAATTTAAACAAATTCTTTCTTTCAATCAAAATGATTAATATTTGTAAACATAATAATTAATCCTAATTTTTTTATTAATTTTTTATTTAATTATTTGTTTAAATTTAAAATAGTTCAAATCATGATTTTAATTTTCATATGCAAGTATTACAGGATGAGCAAGAGCCATAGGATTAAGGAAATCCAAAACAATGAGTTTATTATTTATCAAGCCTAATGTGGATCATAGTAATGGAAGAAGGGTCAGATGGAGTATCAAAATGTTTACCATTTGCACAATATTTGGTACTCTTTCAGAGGAAAAAAGTTTCTACCTTGAGGATCGATTAATCAATGTCAAGATTGTGTTTAATACATCAAAACTAATTATTTAGACATATTTTACATTTATGAGTTATTATCAACAAAATAATAGAAAAGATAATCATTTTAAATGTAGATGTACTAAATTGCGGGTGAATAAGATATGGAATTAAAGTCAAAAAATGATAATTTTGGATCCAAACAGAAACAATTGATTGCTTGAATAACAAAATCAACAATCAGCTCAAAGAGTTATAATTGACCAACATAACCTAGGTAATCAAAGTTTCTAAAAAAATGATTTGAAGAAGACTTTGTACAAATTGATGTAGAATAACACAAATAATTTAGCATATGATATCAAATAATTAAAAACCATGTTTAATGGCTTAATAAATCTAGGATTTCCTGCATTATGGGATGTAAACATAGAGTTCTATTCAAAGGATGAATATCAAAATACGTTGAAGCATAAAAGAAATGGTGATCAGGCCGTGGAAAGGATAAAACCTATTTTTAAAATATGAGTCAAGATTAAGGAAATTTTCAAAGAGTTATCCCTTCTATCTTATGAAAGGAATTATGAACTTGAGTTGGATTTGGAAAATCTCAAGGGCCATAGCATACTAATACGGAAGTAGTGGAAATTGGTTACTAGATACCCAAAATATCCTTGCCACCTAATTCATAGACTATATGATAAGCAAATGGACAAACATATGGCTCATCATCCTAGCAACCAAATGTGCCACAATAGTTTGTAGATTAAGCAACACCACTTTCAGGCATGCCACCTGGAGGTCCATTACAACGTGGTAGTCCAACATAGAAATAATTTTTGCAAAGAATGATCCAAGTAGGAATACATCCAAGATATTCACCATCACTATACCAGTAGACAATGCATGGACAACAGTCAAGTGCTCAAGGAAAGAAAATAGGAAAGCCTAAGAAAAAGAACTGAAATATAATTTTGTAAAAATGTAATATTTCAATGTATAAATTAAATAGTGAAAAGCTATTACTTTTCTGTTGTGAATCAAATAAAAAATAAATTGATTTCAATCCCCCCTAATGCCTATATAATGTAGCTCAAAAAGAGAGCAAAAGGATGGCATTTTTAGGAGTAAAAGTATTCTTTCTGATTATGTTAGGTTGGGTCTATATTTTTTCCATGTAAATCTTTTAACCAGAGATTAATAATATGAAGTATTGCAGAGAGTTTCTCCCATGTTATGTTTTGTGTTTCCATTGTCTATCTACAATTTTCCATGAAAATAAAATACAATTAGTGTAGTATTATTTCATTTACATTTATCATCAATGATATTGTCTTTTTGATTAAATGTTAGATGTTATTGTATAAGCTAAAAGTTATTTTGATTGTGTCATGATATTTAATACAGCTTGTGGTTTCTTTGTATATGGAAATTTTCTATCTATTTTTCCTTCATGAAATGTATTGTTGCTCAAGAAACATAAAGATCTCTTGCTCATTACCTTTTTAGAGTGTAAAGAATTACTGAATTCTCTTTATCACAACTCAGTATGTTCAATGTATATATTCCTTTAGTAAATTCACCCATTGGTGCTTCCTAATATTAAAGATTTGTTTTTATCATTTCATATCATTCCATTTCCATATTTTTTCTACTCAACTCCATAAAATTCTTCTGTCATTAACCTTTGTATTTAAATCTTTATTCACAAACGTGTTAAAATTTTAGAGTATTCATAAAAAATGACCTGAACCACAATTTACATTGTCATATATCTCTAATATTGTTATAAGTTGAGCGTCATCATGCACGGGCATGTTGTACTTTCATCCTAGATCAATTTTGGGACTAACACAACCTATTTGCTAACATGCTAGGAGAAGTGCATCCTCTTGATAGTATGTTCTGATAGAAATGGAAGATATCCAGATGGTTTCCAAGTATATTGGATGGGTTCTGTTGAGGCCTGGAAAATCGCAGGAAACAACAGTAAGGAATTCTCCCCATTCAATGTTCCCAACTAGCCTGTGACTGTTTGGTATAGGGAATCCGTCCAGTTTACGGTCCGGCTACTGTAGGTCAAGTAACAAAAACAAAGGTTTTACCGGTTGCAGCCCGGTCCACCGTATATTTTTTGTACTTTTGACTTAATGTATGAGATGCACATGCCTAATTAATTATGCAGAGTGATAAGGATGCAGGGAGCAGTCACAATGTGATGCGCAGGTTCTTACGTCTCGTCTTAGCACTCACAAGCACCTAAATCACATATGCAGGAATGAAGTAAACTAACTATCTATCTATCTATCTATCCCCGGGGAGCCAAATTGTAACTTATTAATGAGTAATGTGTATTGTGTATTGTGCATGCATTAAAAGAGATAAATAATAGGTAGCTGATGTTTCTTCCTATAACACATGAACGATTATAGATATTTCAAAAATCAGATAGCCAATTGTTTTATGAACAACATACATTACTCATGGTGGTAATTCCACAAAATAAACCAGAAATCATTTTAACAAGAACATAGGTTCTAAGAGTTAGAATGATCTCACGATTAATGGACAAAAAGCTGGAAAAACAAAATAGTTCATCTTTTAGCCGTCCACAGCATAACATTTGAAAATCCCACCAATCTTTCTCCAAGAGGAAAACAATATTTCTTTATTGCAAAGAGAAATAGTTCTTTTTACAATATTGCTTTACATGTCCAAATGGGAAAAGCCCCTTTTCCCTCTAAGTATTCTATATTTATACAAAAGGGCGAGATTGTTGGGATGCCCAAAAATGACCCTTGGGCTTCCCAACTGTTCACCTCCCAAAACTTTTCCTCAAAATTTTACAAAACCATTACATATCACAAAAGTGACCAATCCTTTACGAGGAGGGTCCCACTTGAGCATACAGAAACTTCTTCCATGCCAAAGCCTCAGTAGCAATGCCCTCAAATGCACAAGGCTCCAAAAATTAGATGTTTATCACAAACTTGGCCGGTTGGTTATTTATGGCCTCGATCCTAGCTGCACTCAACCGAAGCTGATCCTCCAGAAGCTGCACACTGATAGTTGAATGATCTACTTCACTCCTCAAGATCTAATCATCCAGGGATTTAATATGCTGTACTTTAGCTTCCTCCTCTTGATATCTCTTCTGCAACAGCTCCATTAATGAGTTGTGGTCCGGGAAAGCATCAAGCCTCTCCTCGGCCTCTATCTAGCACCGATTGTAGGTAATAAGGAGCCTTCTAAAAAACTCTGTGCATGCTCCTTTTGTCTTTTTAACAGCTTTTTTGAAATCCTCCGCGGTATTTATTGCAAATTCTATTAAGTCATAATCCCGCTTGAGGGCTTGTTGATCCTTTGATGGCAGTTCTGTTGGAGTTTCTTCATTGTTTTCCAGCCTCGCCATTCTTGCAGTCAGGACTTCAAGGACATATTGTGATCTGTCAATGAAATAAGAGGAGGTTTCCAGGATTTCTTCCAATCGGCCATCTACCTGCAACACATTACATCTCTCCTCTTCTATGGCAATCTGTAGCTGCAGCATCCTAGCCTTTTGCACTAGCACATGCTCTTTAAACGGTTGAAGGTTGACCTGTTGCTCCCTTGCTTCCTCCACAGTAGTTGTTAGAGAAGAAATATGCTCTTGATGTTTCTTTTCCCGTTCCTGGGTGTGCATCTCACTGGCCTCCAAGATGATCTTTTGCTGCTCTTCTATCTCTTCTACCTTTCCCAGCAGCCATTCCTTCTCCATCTTTAGCTCTTGATATTCTTTCTGCACTTTCTCTAGGCACTCCTGCGTAGTTTCCCTAACTTGTCTCTCTACTTGGAGGAGCTGTAGTTCATCCCTTGAGGCTCTCATCTCTTCTTTCATGTCTTCATACTTTATCTTTAGCCTATTTCTTTCCTCTCTCTCTTTCCTCAAGGTGTCTTTCAATTGAGCAGAGGATTTCTTGGATAGCTCTAAGTCTGTCATGATCTTGTCCACATTATCTTTCGAATCTTGAATCAGTGCTACTCTGGCTCTGATGGTGAATCTCGGATCCTGGTCTGTTCCCAACACAAGAGCTGTATCTGTTATCATTTTTCCGGGAAGACCTCCTGTCCCAACTTTCCTTTCTGTTCTCTTTACTATCCTATTTGTCGCCCTATTATAGAAAATAGTGTTGAAATCAGGGATTTCTTCACCCACCTTCTGTACAAAAGGGATCAGCTTGAGTGCGGGGACCATGGGTGTGCTGGCAGCAGGTACTTGTGGGTTCGGAACCTCAGGGTTCTCCATCTCTTGGGTCTGCCCTCCAGCTGTGTCAGAAGCTAACTATTCTGTCTGTGTCTGTGTCAGCTTTAGCCTTTCTGCTTCTTGCTTTTGTAGCTCCTCATCGAGCTTCCTTTTATTTTCTTCTTCTTCTTTCCTTGCATCTTCTTCCGCTTTTCTAGCTACCTCTTGTGCAGCTTTTGTTTTTTCTTCTTCTTCTATGTGTAGCCACACTGCAGCTTCTTGTGCCAACCTCTGAGATTCCTCATTTCTTCTCTTGGCCTCTTCCTTAGCCTTTGCTTGTTCATCTCCCTTCCCACCTTTGGTGGTAATCTTCTTCTTGAATCTTCTCCTCAATGCTGTCATGTTCAAGGCACTTCGGAAGACTAATTCTTCCCTATCCCAATGATGGGTATACTCAAAATGTAAATTGTTTTCTTTACAATGTTCAGCTACTTTACCGTGGGAGTCATTCCTATGGAAAGGCATCTCACCAAAATGAAACCTTTCCAACTCTTCTACAAATTCCTCAACTTTCTTCACCCTAGTGAACCTGTAACTTCCTAACTTGAAGGGTAAAGGAGGATAAGCAGTCTTCTTATGCTCGAACAGAAAGCTCCCTATTCCATCCAAGAAGACTTGCCAGACTGCCTCCTTGTGAATGATGTAGTCAGTAGCTAATTTGGGCAGCAGGGAGGGTGCTCTTGAACCTTTGAACATTCTGAAGTAAAGGCCATATTCAGTTAGATAGTACTCAACATATTCTTCCATTACTTGTCGTGCCTCTTCTGACATGCAATTACACTCCTTTAGGAAAATGAGTGTGTATAAGGGCATGATGAAGTGTTTGCATACTTCTCGGTAATGGCTGTGGTACTGGTGTGCCCACAGTGGTTTATAAGCAGCATAGACCGGCATTCTTTCCCTATCCTAGATGCACCTGAGGCTAGGGAAAGGCTGATTGCACAATACACAATCAACAAGAATGAAACTCATATAGAATTTAGACCTCTTCTGGGACACTCCTCCTAAAGCCAAGGCGAAGCAAGCTGAAAGACTATTTGATACAATGCTGACCCAATTGAAAATTGTCCCCTGGGTTGCAACATAAAAAATGATGGGCATCCATTCCAATTTGAAGAACCTCCCATGAGCTCTTCCAAAAATCCTGTTAAGCATCAAAGCTATCAATCTATATGGAGCCCTTAAACTTGTTGTATCATATCCTCCTATTTCTCTAGTTCTGAAATGATTCCCAAATAACAACATTCTTTTAAGAGTTTCTACAAGGTCCATTCTAACGCTATTCAACCAGTCATCAGACAAAAATACTTGGGCTTCTAGTAGGTGGTAAGCCAAGACTACCTATCCTGGTCTATAAGTAGCATAGCCCTATTTTTCAACATTTTCCAGGATCATTGTGGTAACATCTACCCAAGGCAGAATCCAACCAATTACTTCAGAGCAAGGGAACAACTCTGGTCTGGTGGTGATCTTCATCAGTGAAGATCTCTCTATGTTGGCATATATGGATTCTTCTTCCAAGCCCATATCAGGGACTTCTCTGCATGTGATCAATCTATAAATCTCTCCCCATTGGTACTCGGGTTCGACAACAGATATACACTTGGTGTCCTCGTATATGTATTCAGTTTTGGTAACAATTTCTACTTCGGGCTCTTCCTCGACCATAGGGGCCTTCTTATTTTGCATCTTCGACATTGTGAGTTTGAAATATTCCTGCCATATATAACATTGTAAACATTAATCCATTCTCGGCTAAGTTGCAGCATTTTACTCCTTCTATGGGTATCATGACAACAATTAGTTAATGAAGCAAATATATGCATGTATATAAGCTGAAACGGCCTAACTAACAAAGCTATTGAAACACAATGTGCAGTGTTCAGTGACTTTGTCTATGTCTAGCATGATGAAAAATAGTTATATGCAGTAAAATGTGCAAGCTACCACTGCTTTCCAATACCAACAATTCTAACAATATAATCGGGCGGGAAAAAAAAACATCTACATTAACATGACTAAAAATTCCACTCTCTGCGGGTGCCATTATCATTCCTCTGCGCGGGACAGATAGGGGAAAATATACAATATTTCAACGGTGCTCTAACAAAACCATGCCCATGCACTTATGGTCAACAAACTAAAAGCAGTGGCATATCCCCTCCCATCGGCTAGGGGTTCGACACTGAGCTCGAAAAGGGGTTGCGCGAAACTGTGTAGGAGAAAATGGCTGGGGTTTAAAGGATGCGGGTAACACAAAATGGGATAAACAACCCAAAGCCCCACAGGGAGAGGCTGCAGAAACCTAATCCTACCCAAGCATCATCACACAGGGAAGATTGGTGCAGACAGCGTAATGGTCGTCTATACCAACCCCCTCAATCAGCGTAGGCTCGCATAATGGACGGCTGTGGATTAAAACACCCTATGGGTCAAAAACCCCCCACTGCAAATAGTAACACCACAATATTCCCCAATATATAGGTATGTAACTTAATAGGACAAGAAAACGGCCGTGGAAAAAGAAACCACCGTATAAAACAACCAAAAGCTTAATTGGAATGGGAAAGGCAAATACGAGCCTACCTGGCACTGCAGCGTGTAATCGGCGTGGAGAAACCTGTCAAGCTCCCAAGGTTGAGACACTTGGAACGTGGGTACCTAGAATGGGGGACCGGGCGAACGTGAGCAAGCGACAGCAACAATTTTGACAGCTTGGGATAGTCGAAACGGCAGTGGGATAATAAAACATGTCCCGACCCCATACCTATATATATATATTCAACATTATGGTGGGTGAAACATAAAATCAGATGGCGGAAGCCAAACAAATCACAGAGCAAAAGCGTCATACCTTTCGCAACGCTGAATGACCAAACCACTAAACCATCCATGTAACATACGTAGCGGAACCTCGGTAGACTATTTGTTGGGACCAAAGCGGGACGGGAGCCACAACGGCGGCACCGTGAAGGATAAATCAATCCGCAACATGAGTAAAGTCTGAATCAGAAGAGAAACTACTAACACATCGGCAAGGTTAGCGCTTTGGCAGCCGCAACGGCGGAACCGTAAAGGGTATCTCCGTCCGCAACGTCGGGGTCTTAAAATGACTGGACAACCGAAAAAGGTAAATCTTTCCGTAGCTGCAACGATGGATTCACAAGACTTACGGGATCGGCGAGAATATCAAAGCGGGAGTCGAAAGCCAAACAGTAATCAGGAGAGTTAGCAGTTTTCCATCCGCAACTGCGGAGGAAGAAGTCATAAAAGTTCCAATGCAAAGCCAAAAAGTAGCCGATGAGAAAACCAACGTATCGGAGAAAATTAACGAATCCAAAACCGATTATCCATCCGTAATGGTGGGGGCACCAATAAAATAAACTTTCAATTCAAGCATGCTGACAACGCATTTACAAGCAATGATGAAGTTTGATCAAACAGTGGAATGTTTCCAACATTAGAGGAAGAATCGAAGCTAGTGGTAGATCAATCCAAGCACTAGAAAATCCTTCTGAAAAATCATTAGATCAAATTAGAGAAGAAAATCAAACTAATCCAAAGCAAAGGAGGGTCCTAAAATTTTTTGGAATTTTGGAAAAATGTTGCAGCTGCAACAATTGGTGACTACCTAGTGAACCCCAGATCTCTGACTTAACTTCTTCCTAGTGCAAGACCATCTAGATGAGAAGTTGAAATCTTCCAGATGGTTGTATTCCTAAGCTGGCCAAATCATGCATTTAAATCATTAAGAGGTAGTCCATTCTTTGGGAAAAGGTAACATCAGAAATATTTGCAAGCCTGAATGACTCTTTCCAGGCCTGATAAGTGAGGTTTATTTTTCCCATCCTTAGGTATTTTCTAGCTTGGACACCACAGGATTGTAACATGTAGTAAACAACATTATCCTTTTGTTTCTCATTCCCATGCCAACTGCACTTTTGTGCTATTTGAACTTTAGTTCTTTTGAGTCCTCCATCTGCCTTTCTTTTTGAATTTTATTCAGGCTCCTCTATCCATAGAGTCCTTTTGTGTCAGAGAAGAATTGGCTTTTCATCTCACGGATGGAGAGGAACTTTTGGAAAATTAAGATTCATGCTTTTGATATTTTGCTTTGATATGTATTGTTTCTTTAAGGAGTTTTGACTCTTGATAGCTTTTAGCTTTTCTGAAATTATGGCATGGGACCATTTATATATTATATACCATTTACCCTACTTCCTTTCCGTGGATATTTTGCTGTCACCCACTTGGATATTTAAGATGTGATATGAATGGAACCTTGAAATAGTATTCCAGACCTCTATTACTTCTGATTTATTTATAGGGGTTAAGTAAGACTTCAATGAATGCATGGCCGGTTAGGAACAATACTACTAGAAGACATTCCATACTTTTAAAAGCACAGTCTTTTGCTCAAGATTTTAGTTAATCCAGAACCCTGATGTTTCCATTGCAACCAAAAGTTTGCCTCTTTATTCAAAACCAAACGAACTATTAACAAAGCCATAAAATAAAAGAAAACAACATCAAAGCAATAAACCAAAAGCAAATAGCATCGAAGTATAAAAGACAAGCAATATCAATTTATTTATGTACAAATCAAAAGAAAAGAAAGATTTCCCACTCCTAAAAATATTTAATCTTAGGGAGTTAAGGGGTGGGCTGGATTATAGACATGAGATATCTAACCATGGTCTATCTGTGCTATTTTTGAAATTAAACACATGTCTACTATCCTACAGTCATCCCTTTCAGCCTGAGGAAGTTGAAGGAGCTCAGGCTGAGTGTCAATCATAGAACTAGCCTTTCTTGAGGTATGATGCCTTAGCTTAAGCTCAGTCAGATAATTTCCAAGGACAAAATCAGCAGATTCATTACCTTATGCTAGCTTAGTGACAGTATGCTTCATGTAAGTCTCTCTCAAAATTTTTATCTGATTTGGGGTATCCTTGAGAGGTAACAATAAATGAGACCAATATGAAGCAAAATAACCTTTTAACCTAGTAGACCAATCTTGGTTGAGGATAATCCCATATCCACTCGGTATGTCAGCCACTGTAATGTCAATAAATTGACATATCTTGTTGTTTACAGAAAAGCGAATGAGGACATTTTTTATTTCTCCCACTACTTGGACACCTGTGCTATATAATTGCGTTACTTCACAAGGTATGGACTCTGGCTGTCCATTGATATTTTTGCAAACCTCCAATGGCATAACAGCAACCGCTGATCCAGAATCTACCAAGCAATTATGCACATTATGATTCAACATTTCTAGGGTCAAAAGAAAAGGCGGGGTGTCAGCTTTTTTTTCCCAACCTGGTTCTATATCTTCTTCTCCTGGTTGGTTTTGAGTGGGTATATCCTTTCTCATCTCTTCAGTTTCATTAGTGTTTCCCTCATTAACCCCTACCTGTTCTTCTATAGGTTTGACAGGCTCACTGATTTGCTTGGTTTCCTGGTTGAAAGTAGTGACTTCAGGTGTTTTATTTTTAACATTCACATCTACCTGTCTCTTGACATTCTCTTGCAATTTTTTAATCTTTGAAATTATTTCGTTGTCCTCAATTGCTAGGTTCGTATCTTTTGTTGCTGTTAGTGTGTTTTCAGGTTTGAGAGCATTCTCTTCCGTGTTGAACAGCGAGACACCATTCCATGAGAACATGGTATCATTATCTTGTTTCTCTATGGTCTAGTTTTTCTCTTCTTCTTCATCACTGTCTTCAATCAGTTTAGAGTCCAGCAGCTTATTCATCACCAATGTCATTGAATTTAACCATTGAGGACACTTCTTTTCAGAATGAGGTTGTTGGTGAAAAGTTCAGAAACTATCCCCCCCCCACCTCTATTAAGTTCATTGATGCTAAATTTGGGGGAGGGATTTTCCATTGGTTGCTCTCCTCTCTTTTTGGATAGTATGGTTTGTAAGTTTTCTGAATTTCCCTTTCTTTCTCTAGATCTATTATTCGGTTGGATAGTTTCTGCATCATTTTCAGCATTCCTCAAAATCATGTGATTGGTCCTCTTTAGGTTTAGACAGCCATAGGGTTTTTCTCCTGATAGTCTTTTCTTCAGGTAAATCAGGGTAATCTTCTATACTTTCCCTTTCAGCTTCTACTCTTTGTAGCTCTTCGTAATTCTCTACTAACGTAGGTTTGGCTTTCATCTTGGCAAACATGGCCAGCTCAGGTCCTAAGGCTGAGGTATAATACTCAATTAAGACATTGTCTGAGGGTCTGTCAGTTTTAGAAAAGTTCTTTAAGTATGTTGAAAATCTCTGAGTAAAATGGTGTACCTTCTCATCTTTCTTTTTCCTTAACAAACCAAGACCTTTCATCAGTGAGGCATGTGTCTTTTGGACTGTATATTTACTTTTGAAAATCCTTTTGAAGGTGTCCCAATTAGGAATAGAGTTTGTAGGCAGGCCAAAATACCAGGATGCCGCTGCTCCTTTTAGGGTATGCGGGAACATTCTATAGACCACATCTTCGTACTCCCCGGCCCTTAATCCCTCTAATGCTAGATAAAATCTTTACAGGTGGTCATCTACAACAATCCTTTCCTCGAGATCGAACTTAGGCAACAACTTGTCAAAGGCTTGAGGTAGGTCATGCAAAGGAGGTGTGAGATTCAATGGTGATCTAGCTCTCCATGCCAGCAATGGGTTGGGTTGATTACCATCCATGAGAAAAGGTAAAAGAATAGGAGTTAGAGCCTAGAGCAACGTAAGATGAAACTAGGTTTTCCTACTTCAAAAGTAGAACAAGACCTAATTAGTACTTCTACATGCTGGGTCAGGTCAAAATCTTTCCAATATCTGTTGGTGAGGTAATCTTGGGAAAATAAGTTTCCACAGCCAGCCATGCACTGGCGGCCCTCCCTCTAGCGCCAGAACTGTTGAGGCCTGGAAAATCACAGGCAACAACAACAAGGGATTCTCCCTAGTCAACGTTCCCAACTAGCCCATGACTGTTTGGTATAGGGAATCCGTCCGGTTTACAGTTCGACTACCGTAGGTCAAGTAACAAAAACAAAGGTTTTACCGGTTGCGGCCCGATCCACCATATATTTTTTGTATTTTTGACTTAATGTATGAGATGCACATGCCTGATTAATTATGCAGGGTGATAAGGATGCAGGGAGCAGTCACAATGTGATGCGCAGGTTCTTACCTCTCGTCTTAGCACTCACAAGCACCTAAATCACATATTCAAGAATGAAGTAAACTAACTATCTATCTATCTATCTATCCCCGAGGAGCCAAATTGTAACTTATTAATGAGTAATATGTATTGTGCATGCATTAAAAGAGATAAATAACAGGTAGCTGATGTTTCTTCCTATAACACATGAACGATTACAGATATTTCAACAATCAGATAGCCAATTGTTTTATGAACAACATACATTACTCATGGTGGTAATTCCACAAAATAAACCAGAAATCATTTAAACAAGAAAATAGGTTCTAAAAGTTAGAACAATCTGATGATTAATGGACAAAAAGCTGGAAAAACAAAATAGTTCATCTTTTAGCCATCGCCAGCATAACATTTGAAAATCCCACCAATCTTTCTCCAACGGGAAAACAATATTTCTTTATTGCAAAGAGAAATAGTTCTTTTTACAATATTGCTTTACATGTCCAACTAGGAAAAGCCCCTTTTCCCTCTAAGTCTTCTATATTTATACAAAAGGGCGAGACTGTTGGGATGCCCAAAAATGACCCTTGGGTTTCCCAACTGTTTGCCTCCCAAAAAGTTTCCTCAAAAGTTTACAAAACCGTTACATATCACAAAAGTGACCAATCCTTTACGAGGAGGGTCCCACTTGGGCATCCAGAAACTTCTTCCATGCCAAAGCCTTAGCAGCAATGCCCTCAAATGCACAAGGCTCCAAAAATTGGATGTTTATCTCAAACTTGGCCACTTGGTTCGTTATGGCCTCGATCCTGGCTGCACTCAACCGAAGCTGATCCTCTAGAAGCTGCACATAGATAGCTGAATGATCTACTTCACTCCTCAAGATCTGATCATCTAGGGCTTTAATATGCTGTACTTTAGCTTCCTCCTCCTGATATCTCTTCTACAATAGCTCCATAAATGAGTTGTGGTCCGGGAAAGCATCAAGCCTCTGCTCGGCCTCTATTTGGCACCAATTGTAGGTAATAAGGAGCCTTCTAAAAAACTCTGTGCATGTTCCTTTTGTCTTTTAAATAGCTTTTTTGAAATCCTCCACGGTAGTTATAGCAAATTCTATTAAATCATAATCCCGCTTGAGGGCTTGTTGATCCTTTGATGGTAGTTCTACTGGAGTTTCATCATTTTTTTCCAGCCTCGCCATTCTTGCAGTCAGGACTTCAAGGACATCTTGTGATCTGTCAATGAAATAAGAGGAGGTTTCTTGGATTTCTTCCAATCATCCATCTACCTGCAACACCTTACATCTCTCCTCTTCTATGGCAATCTGTAGCTGCAGCATCCTAGCCTTTTGCGCTAGCACGTGCTCTTTAAATGGTTGAAGGTTGACCTGCTGCTCCCTTGCTTCCTCCAGAGTAGTTGTTAGAGTAGAAATCTGCTATTGATGTTTCTTTTCCCATTCTTTGGTGTGCATCTCACTAGCCTCCAAGATGATCTTTTGCTGCTCTTCTAGCTCTTCTACCTTTCCCAGCATCCGTTCCTTCTCCATCTTTAGCTCTTGATATTCTTTCTGTACTTTCTCCAGGCACTCCTGCGTAGTTTCCCTAACTTGTCTCTCTACTTGGAGGAGCTGCAGTTCATCCCTTAAGGCTCTCATCTCTTCTTTCATGTCTTCATACTTTCTCTTCAGCCTATTGCTTTCCTCTCTCTCTTTCCTCAAGGTGTCTTTCAATTGAGCAGAGGATTTCTTGGATGGCTCCAATTCTGTCATGATCCTATCCACATTATCTTCCAAATCTTGAATCAATGCTACTCCGGCTCTGATGGTGAATCTCAGATCCCGGTTTGTTCCCAACACAACAGTTGTATCTGTTATCATTTTTCTGGGTAGACCTCCTGTCTCAAATTTCCCCTCTATTCTCTTTACTATCCTCTTTGTCGCCCTATCATAGAAAACAATGTTGAAATCAAGGATTTCTTCACCCACCTTCTCTACAAAAGGGATCACCTTGAGTGTGGGGACCATGGGTGTGCTGGCAGCAGGTACTTGTGGGTCCAGAACCTCAGGGTTCTCCATCTCTTGTGTCTGCCCTCTAGCTTTGTCAGAAGCTGACTGTTCTGTCTCTGTTTGTATCAGCTTTAGCCTTTATGCTTCTTGATTTTGTAGCTCCTCATTGACCTTCCTTTTCTTTTCTTCTTCTTCTTTCCTTGCATCTTCTTCCGCTTTTCTACCTGCCTCTTATGCAGCTTTTATTTTTTCTTCTTCTTCTATGTGCAGCCACCCTGCAGCTTCTTGTGCCAAGCTCTGGGCTTCCTCATTTCTTCTCTTGGCCTCTTCCTTAGCCTTTGCTTGTTCATCTCCCTTCCCACCTTTGGTGGTAATCTTCATCTTGAATCTTCTCCTCAATGCTATCATGTTCAAGGCACTTCAGAAGACCGATTCTTCCCTATCCCAATGATCGGTATACTCAAAATGTACATTGTTTTCTTTACAATGTTCAACTACTTTACCATGGGATTCATTCCTATGGAAAGGCATCTCGCCAAAATGAAACCTTTCCAACTCTTCTACAAATTCCTCAGCTTTCTTCACCCTAGTGAACCTGTAACTTCCTAACTTGAAGGGTAAAGGAGGATAAGCAGTCTTCTTATGCTCAAACAGAAAGCTCCCTATTCCAACCAAGAAGACTTGCATGACTGCCTCCTTGTGAATGATGTAGTCAGTAGCGTATTTGGGCAGCAGGGAGGGTGCTCTTGAACCTCTGAACATTCTGAAGTAAAGGCCATCTTCAGTTAGATAGTAGTCAGGAAATTCTTCCATTACTTGCAGTGCCTCTTCTGACATGCAATTACACTCCTTCAGGAAAATGAGTGTGTATAAGGGCATGATGAAGTGTTCGCAAACTTCTCGGTAATGGCTGTGGTACTGGTGTGCCCATAGTGGTTTATAAGCAGCATAGACCGGCATTCTTTCCCTGTCCCAGATGCACCTGAGGTCGAGGAAATGCTGATTGCACAATACACAATCAACAAGAATGGAACTCATATCGAATTCAAACCTCTTCTAGGACACTCCTCCCAAAGACGAGGCCAAGCAAGCTGAAATACTATTTGATACAATGCTGGCCCAGTTGAAAATTGTCCCTTGGGTTGCAACATAAAAAATGATGGGCATGCATTCCAATTCGAAGAACCTGCCATGAGCTCTTCCAAAAATCCTGTTAAGCATCAAAGCTATGAATCTGTATGGAGCCCTTAAACTTGTTGTATCATATTCTCCTGTTACTCTAGTTCTGAAATGCTTCCCAGATAACAACATTCTTTTAAGAGTTTCTACAAGGTCCATTCTAACGCTATTCAACCAGTCATCAAACAAAAATACTTGGAATTCTAGATGGTGGTAAGCTATGGCTACATATCTTGGGCTATAAGCAGCATAGCCCTGTTTTTCACCATTTTTGAGGATCATTGTAGTGACATCTGCTCGGGGCAGAATCCAACCAATTACTTCAAAGCAAGGGAACAGCTCTGGTCTGGTGGCGATCTTCATCAGTGAAGATCTCTCTATGTTGGCATATATGGATTCTTCTTCCAAGCCCATATCAAGGACTTCACTGCGTGTGATCAATCTATAAATCTCTCCCCATTGGTACTCGGGTTTGACACTGGATATACACTTGGTGTCCTCGTATATGTATTCAGTTTTGGTAAAAATTTCTACTTCAGGCTCTTCCTCAACCACAGGGGCCTTCTTCTTTTTCCTCTTCGACATTGTGAGTTCGAAATCTTCCTGCCATATATAACATTGTAAACATTAATCCATTCTCGGCTAAGTTGCAGCGTTTTACTCCTTCTATGGGTATCATGACAGCAATTAGTTAATGAAGCAAATATATGCATGTATATAAGCTGAAACGGCCTAACTAACGGAGCTATTGAAACACAATGTGCAGTGTTTAGTGACTTTGTCTATGTCTAGCATGATGAAAAATAGTTATATGCAGTAAAATGTGCAAGCTACCACTACTTTCCAATACCAATAATTCTAACAATATAATCGGGCGGGAAAAAAAACATCTACATTAACATGACTAAAAATTCCACTCTCTGCGGGTGCCATTATCATTCCGCTGCGCGGGACAGACAGGGGAAAATATACAAGATTTCAATGGTTCTCTAACTAAACCATGCCCACGCAATTATGGTCAACAAACTAAAAGCAGTAGCATATCCCCTCCCACTGGCTAGGAGTTCGACACTGAGCTCGAAAAGGGGTCGCGCGGAACCGTGTAGGCGAAAACGGCTGGGGTTTAAAAGACGCTGGTAACACAAAATGGGATAAATATCCCAAGGCCCACAGGGAGATGCCGCGGAAACCTAATCCTACCCAAGCATCATCACATAGGGCGGATTAGTGTAGACAGCGTAACGGCCGTCTACACCAAACCCCCTCAATAAGCGCAGGCTCGCATAATGGACGACCACGGAGTAAAACACACTATGGGTCAAATGCCCCCCACTGCGAACAGCAACACCACAAAATCCCCCAATATATAGGTATGTAACTTAATGGGACAAGAAAACGGCCAAGGAAAAAGAAACCACCGTAGAAAACAACCAAAATCTTAACCAGAATGGGAAAGGAAAATACGAGCCTACCTGGCACTGCAGTGTGTAACCGGTGTGGAGAAACCTATGAAGCACCCAAGGTTGTGACACCTGGAATGCGGGTAGCGAGAATGGGGGACCGGGTGAACATGAGTGAGCGACAGTAACGATTTTGACAGCTTGCGACAGCCGAAACGGCAGTGGGATAATAAAAAATGTCCCGAACCCATACCTATATATATATATATATAGTCAACATGATGGTGGGAGAAACATAAAATTGGATGGCGGCAGCCAAATAGATCGGAGAGTGAAAGCGTCATACCTTCTGCAACACCGGATGACCAAACCACTAAACCATCCATGTAACATACGTAGCAGAACCTCGGTAGACTATTCATCGAGACCAAAGCGGGACGGGAGCCGCAACGGTGGCACCGTGAAGGATAAATCAATCCGCAACGTGAGTAAAGTCTGAATCGGAAGAAAAACTACTAACACATTGGCAAGGTAAGTGCTTCGACAGCCGCAACGGTGGAGGCCCAAGACTTACGGGATCGGCGAAAATATCAAAGTAGGAGTCGAAAGCCAAATAGTAATCGGGAGAGTTAGCAGTTTTCTATCCACAACTGCGGAGGAAGAAGTCATAAAAGTTTTGATGCAAAGCCAAAAAGCAGCCGATGAGAAAACCAATGTATCGGAGAAAATTAATGAATCCAAAACCGATTATCCATCTGCAATGGTGGGGGCACCAACCAAATAAACTTCCGATTCAAGCATGCTGACAACGCATTTACAAGCAATGATGAAGTTTGATCAAACAGTGGAATGTTTCCAACGTTAGAGGAAGAATCGAAGCCAGTGGTAGATCAATCCAAGCACTAGAAAATCCTTCTGAAAAATCATTAGATCAAATTAGAGAAGAAAATCAAACTAATCCAAAGCAAAGGAGGGTCCTAAATTTTTTGGAATTTTGGGAAAATGTTGCAGCTGCAACAGGTTCTCAGTGAAAGCATGGATAAAATGTTAAAAATTCATGAGTAGTTGGAAGAATGCATGCACTATGTCATTATTGATATTGCATTGAAATATGGTTTGGTTGAATTTCATTATTATGCAATTTTGTTGACTATTGGACTAAATTTTACTTATAGGAAAGACCATGGATGTCTTTCCTACAATGAAGATGATGAGACTTGTTCCTGAGCAAAATTAATTGAAGTCAACAATGTTGGATATCCAATTAATATTCAATGCTTGAGAGGGATATGTATCCTCAGATGCATAGCAAGATACTCAGGTGTAGAATTAGATGCTCAAATGTACGGTTGGATGCATAGTTCCAGAGGGAGATGGACCATCCGTTCCAGAGGGAGACGGGTGGAAATATTTATAGTAAAGAGCAAGAGGGTCTGATAGGTGGAGGACTACTTGTTCCACATACCTTTTATTATCAGGAGGATCTACTGGAGCAAGCAGAGCCAATGAAGATTCCTAGTCAGGTTGTTATAATAAGTGTAACATCCCCGTTGCTACTTTGATTTCTCAACAACAAAAATACAAGGTAATTATGAATGTGCACCTTTTCGATGAAGTGCTTGGGGTTGGTAAACAGCACTGTAAGTAATGATGTCTATTTTCTTAAAGTTGTAAATGATTTTAGTAGATATGGGAGATTGAGTACTTGACTTGACTAAACGAATTGGGACATAATGTCACTAGATGAATATTTAAATGACTAGGAAGCCATGAAGATCTAACTCTCCAATTACGAAAGTCATCTAAATAATTTGGACTCTATAGCTAGAGTAAACCGAAGTAAAGACAGGAGTTTATATTTTTTTATAAATAAGAATGAATTTTGGCTATGGTTTATGACTAAGTTTTGACGACCCAGCTATTACTACCAAACTAGTTACTATTACAATTATGCAAGATTGAAAGGATGAAGTCAAAATCTTATTATAAAAAGTGATTTTTATATTCTAACCATCATTACTCATTTATTGAAATAAAATTAAATACTACAAATATATATATATACTAATATTTATATATATAAGATTTTGTTGCTAATTCTTGTAAATAGTATTCTCCTTTGTTTTGGCTTTGCCACTAGGCGAATGGGGTTTTTCTAAGGAAAAAGCCAAGCACTTTAAACTCCTTAAAATCTATAGTTAGAAAGGTGGGGGACATAGGGATTCTTTTTCTTTTTAAGAATATTTAAAGAGGTACAATTTTGAAGGAGGAAATTGCACCAATGGTTGCCTCTTGGACATCGTGGATGAAGGCATAAGCAATGGGCAGCAACGGTAAAAAATCACCAAGATCTCCTGATAGGTGGCAGCCATTTTTGGGTGAAAAGTTCTGGGAAGAGCACTCAAATTTCTCATCGGCGGTAGCTATTCCAAGAGTAGCATAACAGTCAAAGGGTATGCAATTGGAATGGAATTCTCGCATAACACTTTACTACTATTGGCATCCTTCACCCCTGCTTTGGGTTTGCCTCCCTTCCCACCGGGGACCTTTCCATTCCAGTCGTACATGATTTTGAATTTGATTTTTTTTGTTGTTGTTGTCGAGGATCTCATCTATATCATGTTGGATAAGAAGGAAGGTACTCTAGCAGGAGCCCTTTGCCTTCTTTGTTGGGTCGGCAGCAATGCTTTTACACAGAGCTTGGGTTTTGCCCTAGCATGGAAGGTGAGTTTCTTTCTAAGTTCCTGGATTTCTATATGTTGGCAATTTCTATTTATAGCTTGTTCTTTTTAGGAACCCTGATCATCGATAATTAGGCTTGGTCGGTGATTTTGACATCTTTGATTATTGCAACAATGCAAAGCTAGATTCATCGTAGCAACTCTCTACATTGTAAAACTGAGCTGGAGGCACCTTATGCTATCCTCAAAATTCTCCACTTTGTAAAACTTAACCCTGCTTGTGTTATGTTATGTCTTTACAAACCTTGCATGCAAAATTAAGTGGTGGTTGTTCAGTTAGCCATCCTCGCAGAGCATCACAGTGAATTGATTTTTTTTGTACTTATAATGAATTTAGGTAGGACAGCTGATTCGAAATGGTTCTCTATATAATTTGTCATCATTTTTTATAGTCTTTACTAGAAAATTGGATCCATGGATTTGGAGGGCGTACCTGAGGGCAGATCTTGCTTTGGTGATTTGGAGTTCTGAAATTTCTAGAGCTCATTCTAGACATTGAACTACCGTTTTATGGTCATTCATTGTGAATGAAGTTCCCAACCCTTAAACATTGGTTTACTTGCTGAGATACGTCCAACAGTCCAAATACCACCTCAATTGGTTTTTATATTTTGCTAATTATACATGAAGAAAATATTTATATTTTTCAGCATTTTTCCTTATTTATGGTTTTATTACCTGTCGGTTTTGTTAGAATGGATTAAATCCCCTGTCTCAGATGCGTATATATTAGTCTATCCAGCATTTCCATGTTCGAGGATGAAGAAATCTATGTTAGATTTGCATCCTACACTGTCTCCTAAGCGCATTTTTCCATTTGTGCATAGTATGTGTTTCATTGAATTCTAAAGCCTGTAAAATATTTATAGCATGGTCTCTGGAGTTCATCAATGCTTCTGCTTCTTGTGCTTAGATTTCAGCTTCTTGTGTTTGAGATGTTAATTACAAAACCCATGGCCCATGTAGTAGATCATCCCAAAATCTAGCCTAATGATTGTCACTGTCAACTGTTTGTTGGCAATTCCTGTCTTTGTTTTGATATGCCCTGATCATTTTAATTTCTATACTTCAATACATTTACGTATAGAAATCCACTCTGATAAAGTCAAAATTTTTAAACCTCGATCTTTGTATTGTAATGCCAAATTATTCAGGAGATCTACCTCTTGGCTTGCTAATCTTTTACATGCACAAATTATGTGTGCTTTTATGGCCTAGCTGATCTTGCCTTCCAATTCCGATGTTGGGTTGTTCCTTAACATGCATGGATACATGTTAAGGAACAGAAATGGCATTTTTTTTTTGAAAATCTGGATACAAAATAGTGTTGTAATGATCTCGTCTATGGGATGGAGGGTGATTGTATGGCAACATGGAAAAATATTACAGCTAGTTGCAGAATGGATTTTTTTTTTAAATCTGGTTACGATATGGTGTGTTACAGATGGTTGTGCTTATGTATTTTCATATGGGAGTAGTTGAGTTTATTCCAAATATTAGGAGCCCTGTATCAAGTTCCCATTTCTATATTTTGGGTTCTGAGAATTTAGAAGAGCTAGTAATTGTAGCAGATATTTAATTCATGAAACTCACTTTTAAACACATGAGAACTATCATATCTTTAGTGGATCACACTCAGTTTCATGTTTTTCCTTGTCTAGATCAAACAATTTTGGGTTACTCTAGTTTTCCATTCTTTCTTTATTAGTTGTGTATTTAAGTTTATTGTTGTGCTAAAATTTGCAATTTGGTGTGACAAATATTGAGATAAGAATTATTTTCTGAAGCATACAATGGTAACGCTGTTGTCTGCCCATGCTCTCTCTTGCACTAGATTTTTAATGTGAGCTGCTGTCCATGTCACATGATGTATATTTACAGCCTAATACCAAGAAAATTGAAAGTTGCACATTACAAGCAGTTCGAGTGGATTGATTCTCCAATTGAAATATGTTCTATAGGCATATTGTCTTTGTGCTTAGGTTGGATACTGCATGATGCTTTTTAGCACAACAACTGTCTCTTCTATAAGAGGAATTAAGATATATCCTATTACCCCTATCAGCTCATTACTATGCATGTTTAACAATTAGAAATGACTCTCTGATTTACTCGAGAAAGAAAAGAAGCGCAGTCGAAGTGCTGCAAATTTGTAATCCTCCCAAATTTTTTGAAGTAATTAAAAGATTTGCAACTTTGTTGGTGGATGTAGCCCTTGGCTAGGGTGAACCACATATATCCTTGTTTCCCTTTTAGTTCATGATTTATGTCTCCCATTTATGATTTATGTGTGCCATTATTGAGAATGTTCTATGTTTCATATGTACTTTTATTTGAAAATGTTCTATGATTCGTGTGTGCAAGTTAGTTGTAAGTACTTCGTAATTTTGAAGTGTTTCGAAGAATGATCACGTTCTTGTGGATACAAGTCGAACATACATTTAGCCAAAATATCTAAGCTAGCATTTAATGTAGTGATGAACACATTTGTTGGAGTAATGATGTACAAGAATAGGGTTAAAAAGTATGGTTAGATAAAAAGTATTATGTGTTCTCCATTTTATAAGCTCAGGGAGTTATATTAAAGTTGTTCATTGAGGAGTAACTTATTGCGATAAAGGTTGTAAGTGTAAATCAAAGTTTAAGTCCTTGTGGGTACTTACGAGACCTACATGTCAGTTGTAAGACATGGTATGTGGGAATGTGGCTAATGGCAGGGAAGTATGTTCTTAATTGTCGATTGGAAGTTCTCTATCAAGATCAAGCATATGATGTTTTATTAGAATGCTCATAGAATCATAAAGGTTATAATCTTTTCTTTGTTTTTGTTTTACGTTGCTTATGCACATTTTATCAATGGTGCTTAATGTAGGGGTTACTACAATTGATTTATGATACTTTTGCTAAATTTGGTATAAGGTGTTATGAAACATATGTTATTGTTTTCTAAAGGAGAAACAAATTTTCCCACCTTCGTCTCAACTTACAGTGAGGTAGCACATGTATGTTACATTGTTTCAATAATGCTTCATAAGGGAACCTTTTTTATCCTATATTATCATTCACAGTTTTTAAATTTAGATGTTCACAATTGGTAACCCAAGGATTTCATCCTGATTGATAACTAGGTATGTTATAGATGGTATCAGAGCCAGAGTGACAACACTCAAGCCTATTTAGGTTTAACATGTAGTTAGGAAGCATGAAGATGGATCGCTCTAACCAATCAATTGTTTTTATTTGTGGATGCATGACAATGTTGAATGAGGGGGATAATTTGTCTGAGTGAGCCTCCAAAGATCGAAAGGAGAGGACCAAAGAAACATCATGGAAGAAGGTATAATGAAAGTAGGTGAGTAATTCTTTTGTCAAAGCCTAAATGGTTCATGACGCATTCTTATGGGAAGGTATAAAAAAAATTGGACTAGAGGTTATGCCAACAATGTTTGAACTTGAATGAATTACTCTATAGTAGAGCATTCTATTGGAGTCTATGTATAAGTTCTGCCTAAAATGCCAAATTCTGCGGCATGTCAGACTAAAATTGTTACAACTCTTCTGAAAACTTACATAAATCTTAGGGCAACTGCAAAGGTATCTACGAGTTTATATTTTTAACTAACTGTTGAGGTTTACTTTTTCTAACTTTATCCTATTTAGAAAATGCAAGTAGTAGGTAGTGGCTCCAATTTGAGCCGTGATATATTCTGGCCTCAATCGGGTTCTTGTCTTGAATAGAATTCTATGCAATCATAACTAGCAAATTCAACCCACATTCCACTCGAATAGAGGTCGACTATAAATGAAGGATAATTATAGAAATAATGTGGTCAGAAGCTCCCCATCTACTTAATTTTTGTACTTATGTTTTCCATTATGATCGTCGGATGTTTATATTAGTAATAAAAATTTTCCAACTTTAGGCTAACGGGATGATTATCTAGACTGATGTTGGATCCTCTTGTTTTCTTTATGCATTAAAGACAATTAAAAGGGGCTCACATGACAGTTGGTTATGTTATTTGGATTCTCAAACAATAAAGTAATTTTAGGAAATCACGTAAATGTTGTACAATTGGTTGTTGGGCAACAAATTCAGGAATTGTCTTCTAGAGATCATATTCACACATTTTCTCTGCTTGATTGAAGGAAAGATTTTGTGCTACAAACATGCAAAAGATAGTTCTTTGTATGTTTATTTTGTGCATAAAAGATTTGACATTTCTTTTATATGGTTCGATTTCTTGTCATGTGATTTAAATTGGTGAGCAGGTCTGATGTATGAATACAGTATAGATTTGAGTTGTTTAAACACTCTATACTCTGCATACTCTGTTACTAGTTCACATATGGATTCAGTAGTATGATCACCAAATGAAAATACTGTCTTTGTTTTAAGTTTTCTTAAAGACCAAATCACTTCGGAATCAAACAACATTGTATTGATGGTGCAGATGCGTGAATGGCTGGCTATCGTAAATCACACTTGTGTAATGAGAATTTTGTATTGTTTCATACATAAATCAGTTGCATGTGTGTAGGTGTTACTCACATGGGGAAGTTGATAGGTATTAATGAAATTTTATAACTTGCCACTGCTACAACTAGATCGCTATGATTGGTTTGTTGCTAATAATGCTTTACAATATTTTCGATTCATGTAATTGTTTAATGCCTTCCATCTAAGTCTTATCTAGAATTTTATGTCGTGATTTGCTTATAAATTATATCCTTTAGATCTGATAACATTTGATGCCCAATCTCTATAATGCATTGTGTTGAATAGATCTAATGAACGTTGCCGTTGAAAATTTTGGTAAAGCATTGGACTTGCCTTAGGTCTGATAACGTGTTAGGGCGCCTAATTCTACTAATGCATTGGTTTGGGTTTTGTGTTATCTCTAACTAACGTTTGATGACACTTATATGATTCCTATGCTAACCAGTGATTATTTTAATAGATCTAAAGGGTAAAATATAGCCTCTAAATTATTTCTCTTGCTAAATCGTTTTCATTGAATACCAAAGGATAGAGTAAGATGTTTACTTTGAAATCATTATAGTCCAGATTTTCAAAACTCTTCTATAATGATTGAGTTGCAGATATAATGTCTCAGTTTTGAGAGTTGCTATTAATATTTGAAAATGAACGACGCATAATGTTATGAACTGACATTGCAGGGATTTACTATGATTCTGACCATCTCATGATCAACAAAAGACATGGATTTTAAATCCACTTCTAAATACAGGATGGTTTATTCTGGATGAATTATGAGATTGTATGAACCATGAATGATGGTGAGAGTACAATGGCTACAATTTAGGAAATGTTGATTAAATGAATGAAAATTGTTTTTATTAATAGATGTTAATTATATTAACCGTAAAGCCAATACCGTGAAACAGGACAATGACAGTGAAGTCATGTTAAGCACCAAGGAATGTGTGTCAAAAATAGTCAAAGGTTATAAGTAACATTAAAAATACAAACAAGGAAAAATTGAATGCTGCGAGAGCACAATGGTGTTAGGAAAGTGATTTCTACATGAGCACATTGGTGCTAGGCATATATGCTGCAGGAGCACAATGGTGTTAGGCAAGAGATTGCCACATGAGCACATTGGTGTTAGGCACATGGTGTGGCAAAAATAAGACCTAGGAAAAAATTGGACATCTGGAATATAGGACGTTGTTTGATGTCTCTGAGGAGAAAACTTTTGACTCATGGTTAAAAGGGAGAGTAACCTTAGAAAAAAAAAAGTAAGCCCACATGAGAATTGATAAAATAACTCAAGGGATTAGTTGGAAAGTGATATTCAAAGTAAATATTTGTGTGTTTATATATGTAAGTTACACAATATTTGTGAAAACTATGATTACATAGATGTCACTCTAACTTGATATGATTACTTATGTTTGAACCTAGTGGAATGACTATAGGTATTTGAGCAGAAGTACCACCATACTTAAGGGTATGGATATAAGAGGGGAATATGGAAAAGTCATGGGGGATGAGATACAAATAGATATATGGTTCTATTATGGATTATAAATTTTATATGATTTCTGTGATTGACCAATTCCATGTTGTTACAGGGATATGAAGTCATTGCCATGACGTTTAAAAAAAATGTTTTTTTTTCATTGAAAGCCTATATGTATGCTTCTGATTTATATAAATGTTGGAAATAGTTAGTTTTGTTTGTGTGAAGAATAGATTGTAAAAGGAAAAAGCATATATATATGTGTGTGTGTGTTAAATGCAGAACAAAGCATGGATAATCAAATCTTTCAATCAAAGGTTGAACAAAGAATTTCGAAATATCCTAACACCGAGGATAGTGTACTTTAAGGGGGGGAGGATGTAACATCCCCTCTACTACTTTGATTTCTCAACAACAAAATTACAAGGTAATTATGAATGTGCACCTTTTTGATGAGATGCTTGGGGTTGGTAAACAACACTGTAAGTAATGATGTTTATTTTCTTAAAGTTGTAAACGATTTTAGTAGATACGGGAGACTGAGTACTTGACTTGACTAAACGAATTGGGACATAATGTCACTAGATGGATATTTAAATGACTAGGAAGCTGTGAAGATCTAACTCTCCAATGATGAAAGTCATCTAAATACTTTGGACTCTATAAGTAGAGTAAACCAACTTAAAGATAGGATTTTATAGTTTTTTATAAATAAGAATGAATTTTGGCTATGGTTTATGACTAAGTTTCGAGGACCTAGTTATTACTACCAAACTAGTTGTTATTACAATTATGCAAGATTGAAGGGATGAAGTCAAA
>LPNX010692014.1:55680-118375 GCA_001517045.1 Pseudotsuga menziesii | reverse complement strand
GATTTTGTTGCTAATTCTTATAAATAGTATTCTCCTTTGTTTTGGTTTTGCCACCACGCGAATGGGGTTTTTCTAAGGAAAAATCCAAGTGCTTTAAACTCCTTAAAATCTATAGTTAGAAAGGTAGGCGCCATAGGGATTATTTTTTCTTTTTAAGAATATTTAAAGAGATACGATTTTGAAGGAGGAAATCGTGCTAATTATTCCCGTAGCAAGGAGAAAATCCTGGGGTATGTTAGTGATTTGGGAAATTGCACCAATGGTTGGCTCTTGGACAGCATATATGAAGGCATGAGTGCTAGGAAGCAAAGGTTAAAAATCACCAGGATCTTCTGGTAGGGGGCAGCCATTTTCTGGTGAAAAGTTCTGGGAAGAGCAGACTCGACTTGCTCACCGGTGGTAGCTATTCCAAGAGTAGCATAACAGTAGAAGGGTATGCAATCAGAATGGAATTCTTGCATAACACTTGCCTCGTATTGGCATCCTTCACCACTGCTTTGGGTTTGCTTCCCTTCCCACCAAGGACCTTTCCATTCCAGGAGTACATGATTTTGAATTTGAGTTTTGTTGTTTTTGTTGTCGAGGCTCTCATCTATATCATGTTGGATAAGAAGGAAGGTACTCTAGCATGAGTACTTTTCCTACTTTGTTGGGTCTGCAGCAATGCTTTTGCACAGAGCTTAGGTTTCGCCCTATCATGGAAGGTGAGTTTCTTTCTGAGTTCTGGGATTTCTATATGTTGGCAATTTCTATTTATAACTTGTTGTTTTTAGGAACCCTGAACGTCGATAATTAGGCTTGGTTGATGATTTTGACATCTTTGATTATTGCAACAATGCAGAGCTAGATTCATCAAATTAACTCTCTGCAGTGTAAAACTGCACTGGAGGCACCTTATGCTATCCTCAAAATTCTCTGCTTTGTAAAAATTAACCCCGCTTGTGTTATGTTATCTCTTTACAAACATTGCATGCAAAATTAAGCGGTGGTTGTTCAGTTAGCCATCCTCGCAGAGCATCACAGCGAATTGATTTTTTTTTGTACTTATAATGAATTTAGGTAGGACAACTGATTCGAAATGGTTCTCTATATAATTTGTCATCTGTTTTGATAGTCTTTGCTAGAAAATTGGATCCATGGATTTGGAGGGCGTACCTGAGGGCAGATTCTACTTTGGTGATTTGGAGTTCTGAAATTTCCAGAGCTCATTCTAGACATTGAACTACCATTTTTTGGTCATTTTTTGTGAATGAAGTTCCCATAAACATTGGTCTACTTGCTGAGATCCTTCCAACAGTCCAAAGACCGCCTCAATTGGTTTTTATATTTTGCTGATTATACATGAAGAAAATATTTATATTTTCAGCATTTTTCCTTATTTATGGTTCTATTACCTATGGGTTTTGTTAGAAGGGATTGAATCCCCTGTCCCAGATGCGTATATATTGGCCTATCTAGCATTTTTATGTTCGAGGATGAAGAAACCTATCTTAGATTTTCATCCTACACTGTCTCCTAAGCGCATTATTCCATTTGTGCACAGTATGTTTTTCGTTGAATTCTAAATCCTGTAAAATATTTATAGAATGGTCTCTGAAGTTCATCAATGCTTCGGCTTCTTGTGCTTAGATTTCAGCTTCTTGTGTTTGAGATGTTAATTACAAAACCCATGGCCCATATAGTAGATCATCCCAAAATCTGGCCTAATGATTGTCACTATCAACTGTTTGTTGGCAATTCCTGTCTCTATTTTGATATGCCCTGATCATTTTAATTTCTATACTTCAATACATTTACGTATAGAAATCCACTCTAATAGAGTCTAAATTTTTAAACCTCGATCTTTGTATTGTAATGCCAAATTATTCAGGAGATCTACCTCTTGGCTTGCTAATCTTTTACATGCACAAATGATGTGTGCTTTTATGGCCTAGCTAATATTGCCTTCCAATTCTTATGTTGGGTTGTTCCTTAACATGCATGGATACATGTTAAGGAACAAAAATGGCATTTTTTTTTTGAAAATCTAGATACGAAATAGTGTTGTAACGATCTCGTCTATGGGATGGAGGGTGATTGTATGGCAACATGGAAAAATATTATAGTTAGTTGCAGAATGGATATTTTTTCTAAAAATCTGGTTATGATATGGTGTGTTACAGATGGTTGCACTTATGTATTTTCGTACGGGAGCAGTTGAGTTTATTCCAAATATTAGGAGCCCTGTATCAAGTCCCCATTTCTATATTTTGGGTTCTGATAATTTAGAACATGTAGTAACTGTAGCAGAGATTTAATTCATGAAACTCACTGTCAAACTCATGAGAACTATCATATCTTCAGTGGATCGCACTCAGTTTCATGTTTTTCCTTGTCTAGATCAAACAATTTTGGGTTACTCTAGTTTTCCATTCTTTCTTTATCAGTTGTGAATTTAAGTTTATTGTTGTGCTGAAATTTGCAGTTTGGTGGGACAAATATTGAGACAAGAATTATTTTCTGAAGCATCCAATGGTAAAGATGTTGTTTTCCCATGTTCTCTCTTGAACTAGATTTTTAATGTGAGTTGTTGTCCATGTCACATGATGTATATTTACAGCCTCATACCAAGAAAATTAAAAGTTGCACATTACAAGCAGTTCCACTGGATTGATTCTCCAATTGATATATGTTCTATTGGCAGAATGTTTTTGTGCTCAGGTTGGATACTGCACGATGCTTTTTAGCAGGACAGTTGTCTCTGCTGTAAGAGGAATTAAGATATATCCTCTTGCCCCTATTAGCTCATTACTATGCATGTTTAACAATTAGAAATGACTTCTGATTTACTCGAGAAAGAAAAGAAGCACAGTCGAAGTGCTGTAAATTTGTAATCCTTCCAAATTTGTTGAAGTAATTAAAATATTTGCAACTCTGTTGCTGGATGTAGCCCCTGGCTAGGGTGAACCACATATATCCTTGTTTCCCTTTTAGTTTCATGATTTATGTCTGCCATTTATTATTTAAGTGTGCCATTATTGAGAATGTTCTATGTTTCATATGTGCTTTTATTTGAAAATGTTCTATGATTTGTGTGTGTAAGTTAGTTGTAAGTACTCCGTAATTCTGAAGTGTTTCGAAGAATGCTCACGTTCTTATGGATACAAGTCGAACGTACATTTAGCCAAAATATCTAAGCTAGCATTTAATGTAGTGATGAACACATTTGTTGGAGTAATGATGTACAAGAATCGGGTTAAAAAGTATGGTTAGATAAAAAGTATTATGCGTTCTCCATTTTATAAGCTCAGGGAGTTATATTAAAATTGTTCGTTGAGGAGTAACTTATTGTGATAATGGTTGTAAGTGTAAAGCAAATTTTAAGTCCTTGCGGGTACTTACGAGACATACATGTCGGTTGTAAGACATGGTATGTGGGAATGTGGCTAATGGCAGTGGAGTATGTTCTTAATTGTCAATTGGAAGTTCTCTATCAACATCAAGCATATGATGTTTTATTAGAATGCTCGTAGAATCATAAAGGTTATAATATTTTCTTCATTTTTGTGTTACGTTGCTTATGCACATTTTATCAATGGTGCTTAATGTAGGGGGTACTACAATTGATTTATGCTACTTTTGCTAAATTTGGTATAAGGCGTTATGAAACATATGTTATTGTTTTCTAAAGGAGAAACAAATTTTCCCACCTTCCTCTCAACTTACAGTGAGATAGCACATGTATGTTACATTGTTTCAATAATGCTTCATAATGGAACCTTTTTTATCCTATATTATCATTCACAGTTTTTAAATTTAGATGTTCACAATTGGTAACCCAAGGATTTCATCCTGATTGATAACTAGGTATATTACAATAAGTATGGCTCAAAGATGTTATACATGATGAATACATAATGGAAGCTACATTAGATGGATGTAAAGACAACTTTTCTCAATCGTACGATGAATATAAAAGAAGTGTACATTCAGAAATCTAAAGGTTTTTCAGTCCATAGGAAGGAGTCCCATGTGTACAAATTAAATAATGTTTTGTATGGATTGAAGTAGACACCTAGGATGTGGTGTGGCATAATTGACAGTTTTCCAATGAGATTGAGTAAATAAGATTCCAACCTGTACTACAACGTTGTGAATGGTGGACCAATGATGTTACTATTATATGTGGATGGCTTGGTTCTAATAGGGGATGAGAAGCTCGTAGATGAGTGTAAAAGGGAATTTTTCATAGAGTTAGATATGAAAGACATTGGTATGATGCACTATTTCTCGATTCTAGAGGTATGGTAGAGATATAATGAGATTTCTCTTAATAAAGGAAAATATGTTTCATAAATTCTAAAGAGATTTGGGATGATGGATTGTAAACCCATTCCTACACTGATGGTAATGAACATGAAGTTATTGAGTGATATTTCTTTAGATGCAGTGGATTCCATCATGTTTAAACAAATGATTTGTTAGTTGATGAATTTGACCAACGTGAGGCTAGATATATGCTTTGTGGTGAACACATTGAGTCACTATATGGTTGAGTTGAGATGTGTTCACTTGATTGCGACAAAACATGTGATGATGTATGTGAAAGGTATAGTGGACTATGGATTTATATATGTTTCAAATCATGAGATAAGACTACAAGGATATATTGATTTAGAATTGGGTCAGTAGCATGACAAATTGGAAGAATACGTTAGGATGTTGCTTCAGTTTGGAATCAACTATGATATTGTGGTTCGGTAGGAAGCAAACTAGTGTGGCACTCAGTATGTATGAATACAAGTATATAGAAGTATAATCATCTAGTACCAAAGTTGTGTGGATTCAGAAGTTTCTTATAGGGATGTTTGATCTAGAGTTGGAGGTGACTTGTATTTTCTTTGACAACCAGAGTTGTGTAAAGTTGTCTAAGATCCTTGCATTTCATGACAAGTCACAAGGATATCAATATTAAGTACCATTATATCCAAGACATGGTAGAGAAGGGATTTTTAAAGCTTAGGTATATTGCGAAATAAGAGCATATGGTCAATGTGTTTACCAAGCCTCTATCAAATATAATGTTCGAGTATTTAACGGGAAAGCTTGGTGTAGTGAAAACTAACTTACTTCCCTGAGAGTAATTGTTGAGTTACATATATGATTCCAGGGGTAGTAGCACATTGAGTGTGGAAATAATGGTTAGCCATTATTGGGAACGTTACCAACTGAGGGACAAGCTGACCTCACCTTACACAAGGTCAGGATACTTAGTCTTCAATGATGGAAGGCCAAGTCACGTGGATTGGTGGATTCCCATCTTTTGATCCAGATGACCAACCTATGTGGGTTGGAGGATTCCTATCCTTTGGATAGATTGTTGGTGTGTGTAAACTAGATCACTTAACTGTTGAAGTGTTTGTACCTTTAGAATGTATTCACTTGTATATTTCATATATTGTATTTCATCGATCCCCGATATTCTTATTGGGAGAATCACTAATGTAATCAAGTCATGTAAAGTCATATAGGTTAACCCTCCTTGTTGATCGGGGGGGAAATTCCCCACAGTTATGGGGCACTAGGGTTCTTATACTATCCTAGAGAATTCGACCCTAATAAGTAATTGTCAAGTCAAGAACTAGTATAAATAGAGAGTGAGCCTCTCTATTTGTCACACACACTCACATAGCTATAACACATAGGTGAGAGAGGAGGACCTCGCTGAAGTGAGAGAGAGAAGATTTGTTGCAGATCATCTTTCTGTCTTTGGGTTTTACTGCTGCCATTGGTGCTCATTCTATCTCTGAGGAAGTTGTGGGGATTTCTCCTTAATGGTTTCCCTGAGGAAAATCTTTGTGTCTATTGCCTCTTGTGATTAATCATTGTGCATATTATTCTCTTAGATAATATCTTAATATCATATTGCTTAAATGATAAAAATCTAACATTAACCCTTGTGGTTAGATCCCTAGTCACCATGGTCTAGATGCTTAGTGGTGCCATCCAAAAGAACTATCTTTTAGGATAGTTTCCTATTTATATGTGAGCCATTTAGTTAACTAGTTCTATGTGATCTAGAAGGTTTCCTAGTTTCATGTGAGCTAGATGAAGTCCCATAATGACACGAGGTCCCAAAGGACTATGAGACCCATAAGGTATGAAAGGATGACAAGGTTGTTCCCACTAAAAAGTCGTTATGTATAAAATTGACGATCCATTTGCATGGTGTGGATGATGGCTTCTTTGTAAAGGACATCTAGTGATGGAAATATTCACAAAATATCAATAAGTAAATGGTCAAGTATAGGTTAGTGGAAGAAATATGAAAGATCACCTTAGAAGAATTCCTTCCTTGATAAGAGGGAGTTTTGATAATTTATGTAGCTTTGGAAGATATTCTTATGTCAGAAAGTTCTAGAAATGAAACATCTGAAAAGTTCTAGAAAGGAAACCTATAAAAATTTCTAGAAAGGAAACACCTCGAAAAGTTCTAGAAAGCCTCAGAAAACATGGAAATAGAAAAAGAATTTATAAATAAAATATGGAAACCTACCTCATTTACACATCAAGTCAGTGAGATAAGTACACACGAAAGAGAAGCAATTGGAGGAAGACTAATGGGTGAGTGCAAGCTAATGAGGGTCACTTTTGGCGCGTTAGATGCAATAGAAAACTGAAAAATTAGGAATCCCTCAACTTACTTGCATTTTTTGAGATACTTACATAAAGTATCTTGCATTTAGTAACAAATATGAATTATAGGAAATTGAATCACATTTATGAATATATAATTTTAATGTATTGAAAATTTCCATCCCTATGTCAATTTTCATTTTTTCTAACAATCACTTTTTATTATTCAAGTAAATGATAAGGCATATTTTTTTGTGGGTGCAACCTTTGAGGGCCTAAATGATTGTTTCATGCTACAAAAATTTGCATGCATGTAGAAAACATATTGCTCTAGTGCAACACTATTTTTCAAAAATAAAATTAGTATTTTTTATTTTTTTACTAATTATCTAAGTGATCATTACTCAAAAATGGTACGTCTTTTGTGGGTGCAACCTTTAAAGGTCTTAATTCAATAATCATGAAATGGGGTTTTTTATATAATGTATATGTCATTGTCTTCTAGTGCACCAAATTTTTTTTTCCTATCAAGAGTTGAAAAAGTTGTGGCAAAATAAACTAACAATGTGTTTTTTGAGTCAAAGGGTTTGAACATAATAGAAATTGAAAACAAATAGAAAAATATAATATTTTGAAATAGAAATTACATATTTAGAATCTGCATAAAAAGTTCTATTTATGTTTAATATTTCCTAAAAAATGACTGTTGGGAGCATACTGTAACGAGTGGGTAAGAACGGGCTTCTTCAGAAAATGAAAGAAATGTCTTAGTGCAACTTTTCAAGGTCTTAATGTAATGATGATGGATTGGATTTTGTATAGTGTGTAGAGGTGAGTGTCTAGTAGTGCGAGATATATATTTTTTATGAAAGGGTTAAGAAAAGAAAATGTTATGGCATAAACATAATCAAATTTCTAAAAATATAGTTGCATCTAAAAGATCCACCAACTTCATGCACTCACCCTAATATCTCAGATTTTATCTTTTCTTATGTTTTTTTATTATCTTTGTATATGGGGTATAGTTCTATGAGAGAGATTTATATGTGTTTCCCAATAGTTTAATGCTTCATCAGTCATCTCCAACACTCCTCCAAGAGACACCTTCAACCTCTCAACAATATCTTGCTTGCAATCACCGTAATGGGATATCAATGCAAGGAGAAAAAATGATGATGTTTTCCAACTATACATGTATCTCCTAAATTCCCATGTCAGGGGGCATATGTTATCAAATTTACTTCTCACATGTGTAATATTTAACTGATTATTGCAGAGAAACGTCATTGGCATATAACATGCAACTCACAAGATTTATTTATAAGCAAAATTAACACATGAAACAAAGAAAATGAATCATTGAATCATACTTTAGATAAACGACATGGGTCTCTCAAAAGAAAATAATCTAGTATGCAAGTTCATCAAAGGGAACCCATGCAAGATCCCACAAAAAATCCGTCAAAACCCCTGCAGCTATACCAACATCCAAACCATTATCTTCCTTGGCACATTCAAAACTTCGAAATAAAATTTTGGCTCCAAGAAATTTGAGTTGGATTCCTTCATATGCTTATGCATTCAATAGCCCCATAGTAGTACCTTGTAGTCACTTCATCAAAATGGAGCATTCAATTGAAGAGCTAGTTGTTTGTGGACCTCCAATTTGCCTATAAAAGGAAGCTATGAGCATGAAATAGGAGAAATAAAGAGAGAAGTTAAGATGAAAGAATCAACTTGAGAGAATTGTCTTTCAACCTGATTCTTATATTCATTAACATTCCAAGGTCATTCAACTTCTTTCTTAAGAAGTGGAAGGTTTTTCCTTCATCATCCCACATTAGTAAGCAGTTAGAGATCGATCAAAAGACCCCCCAAAGGGAGTATCAACTATCACTTACAAGTAACATTTTCGTAGATGACACCATTGTATTCAAGTTTTTCCATTGGACATAATGATTTGGCTAAAGCTCATCTCTTTGTTGTTTTTCTATTGTATTTATGTAGGTTTTATCTTCCAAGTAATCATTAGATGTGTTGTGAGTTTTTCAATAGCTTAAAAATTGCTTAACAAACCTATTAACTATCCACTCACATTGTTTCCTTTCATACAACCTAAAGGTTAGATGTGTTGTAATTTTTTTTAGTAGCTTCGACATTGCTTAATGAACCTGCTAACCATCAACACGCGTTGTTTCCTTTCCCACAACCTAAAGGAAAAACAAGACTACACACTTAGCTCATTTTCCCACAACACCATCCATACTTCACAATAGGTAAATAAGCATATGCTTAACAAAGTTAGAATGATTAATGCACTGCACATCTTAAACAACAAAAACTATTTCCATTCAACATAAATTTAATTATATTCATAATAGCACAAACATCTATTAAATTGAGGTTATTGAAAACATGTATATAAAGCAATGAACTGTTTATGGTTTTTTAAGTAATAATAATTGAAATTTTTTTAACATTCAATGCTAAATATATTTACATTCTTTATATATAAAAATCTAGAAAATGAATACTAATCTATAATGTTTAGAGGTAAGTGTTTGATATGCTTTTTAATGTTGCATCGAACCCATTAACTTTTCATTTACATGTTCTCCCAAGAATCAACAAATACTTTTACATATTAAACAAAACATTTTACTTATTTATAACTTTATTAAATAATATTATTCGAAAATAAAAATAAATTTAATTTTTAAAATACAAATGATCAATCAACCTTTCTTTAACACTTATTCCCATACTCATACCAAATCGTCTCTAAACTACAATGTTCTTATGTCTATATGTCTCTAGTGTCATAATCAAAACTTCGTTTATGTCCATATCTATATTAACATGCGTCTCCTTCTAGTTAACATAAAACTTCTAAAAAATAATAGTAATAAAACTCATAATGTAATCTATATATAATAAATAAATATTTATTATTATTATTATATAAATTATTTTTCATATTAAAAATTCGATATTATTTTAGATTGTAAATTTTCCCAATCTCTGTCAATTTTTAGCCAATTTTGAACCATAGTATTGATTATAAATGGGTTTTCCTTAATAATTGTTATTTTGTTAGTAAAAGCTATAGAATTATGACTTGGGATTGGTAGTGCGATCCCTCAATTTGAGGTTGACCTTTATAGTTGAATTGATGGAAATCCAATATCTATTTTTTTATTATGAAATTTAAGAATAATCCAATCCATAATTTAAAACCCCTTTACAGACCTCCATTATTGGGTTCAAGCCTCCATTATTGGGTTCAAGCTTAGGCCATTTTAAACGTCATAGAATGCCACAAGGAATTTTACTATGCAAAAAAAATTTAGTTTCATTTCTAGCACTTCAACAATGAAATTGAGTAAGCCTCGGTAAATTTGCAACAGAAGGGCAGCTAAAAAATTTGCCTATCGAGGGATTCAGTGGACTATGGGAGACTCGTGACTCAGAGTCTTCCCAAGTGCGCTTGAATAGTTGGATCATGGATGAGGATCTCAGTTCCAATCAACACAGACCACGGTGGCCACTAGGCTGCCTAGTGCCAAGTTCAAGTCAGTGAGTCAGGATTGTGACTCACGATTCGATGTTCACTTTCAAAGCATATAGTGGCATTAGCATGCATTACTCATTCACCAACTTCATTAAATCTTGGTATGAGATGAAGCCACCTACCAACTCGATTTTCCATCTATCATCTTATTGTTCACCAAGTCACGTGATCTCACAATGCAGCATATGTAAGTTTCCAGACCAGGGTTTCACCCAGTGCTACACATTTCTATTATCACCACCACAAGACTGGGATGACGAATTTTTGGTAGTAGGCTAGTAGCACACTGCCCTTTGTTTGTGCTCATGAATCATATCCTATACTACTTAGTCTAGGATTCTAGGATTTATTCCGATTTCCATTCATTTATTGGGGTCACAAAATTTTGAATCAACACTCCCAGTATCCCACGGTCCACCTAGGCTGCTTAGTCTACCTGTCTCATCAAAGGAAGGGGGTTAGGAAGTAGAGACAAAGGCAACTGGATGGAGGGCCAGCCAGAGAGAATGGTTGTACAATATGCATATAGTCATCTCTAAAAGAAACGAAAGAATTTGTCATATACCTAACTGGATATTATCATTACTTAATTTGTTGGGATGCCTACATGGTAACTCTTGCGCCCAAGCTATTTATGAGGGTTTCCTATGTGTACAATGGCTAAGATTTAGAGAGGCTTGTTATCGTCATTATAGCACTAGTGGTTTTCTCCTGCAAATATCGCTATTACATCTCCCCTCCTCACTCACCTCACCTTTTGACTTGAGTCCTCTTCTTCTTCTTCTTCTTCCTCTTGCGGGCTCTTTGATCTATGCCTTGAGCACCCTCATAACGAAGAACGATCTCTGAAAGTATCTGGAAACCTCGATCAAACAATACTGAGTTTTCTCTCACCTACACATATATATCTATGTTATGTAGAAGCAATTATAAAGTGATTTTTTTTGTAATCATGTGAAATACACAAACATGCATTCACCTACCTCGTACAAGGTAAACCAACTCAAGAGCGCTGGGATATTGTGGAATTGAGATGGCGTTGCTTCCAAACGGTCTTTCTATAGATGGAAATGGTTGCACACTCTAATTCCTCATTGTCTTCTATGGTGGGCAACATGAAGGTTCCACCTTTTTCACAAGTAGGAGCAAGAGAAGAAAAGGTAGAACATTGGGTAGGCTAGATTGAGCTTCCCCGAACTTAAAGAGATTGGTGAAGTTTGTGAAAAAAACATTATTTTGGGTTTATGAGTATAGGAAAGTTGAAGGTCAGGACTTAAACTCTCAACTCTCCAATTCTATGCTTCAGTGTCTCCCTAATTTCTATTTCCTCCAGAAGATTATGCAGAGCTAAGCTGTAGACTTGGTTGTTGTGAATTTACAGACATGTATAGCATTTTACACTTGTGTAACATTTTATATGTGGATAAAAGTTAAATGTGTTTCTTGTTGGAGTTCCTTCTGGTTCTGTAAATATAAGGGTTTAAAATTTCTCCATCCAAAATGTTGTTTGAAATTTGTAATGTATTATGCGATTGTGTTTCCACGAGACAAAGTCTCGAATACTCAATAGATGTAACCTTAAAAAACCTAGTATTTAAATGAAATCAGAACCAAAATAATGTATACTTTTCATAGTCGAGGTCCACAACTTCATTTAGGCGAAGGAGCAAGAAGAAAGAGCCTTGTATTTGAGCTCCAAATATGTCAATGTTATTTATCTGTCGTGAATTGTAAACATTAGGTTGAAAGAAGGAACAACATTTGAATATATGTTTTGAATTGTTCCAATTTCCTTAATGAAATCCAATAGTTGAAAGGATAAAATATTTAACAACCGACACTGTAAATGTTATAGACTCTAACCACTTCGTTTTATTGTCAACCTTCTAATAATGGAAACAAGAAGTACAAATTGTCTACCAATATATCTAAACAAGGGAATCTCTCTACGGAGGCTCATGAATGAGGGACTTGGAGTGCAATGATGTATGAAGAACATGATTTCAACATCCTCATTGTTGCAAACCTCCCAAATGTGTGTTTATGATTCGTCTTCCTTGTTGACTTTGGGAGAAACTAGACACCCAACTTGTAGTGATATTTGTTGGAGAATTTAAATTCTTCCTTATAGTGGACTAATAAATACTTAACCTTTTGGATAGGGCTGATAAACTAGATATAGATTGGAGGGACTATCCATAATCTACCTAAAATTGGGGATTTTGTTTGATCACTTGGAATTGGGGTATAAATTGGATATACATTGGAGGGACTATCCATAATCCACCTAAAATTGGGGCGTTTGTTTAATCACTTTGATTTGAGCATGTGGGGAGGACATGATTCAATTCTAAAAATAAGTGCAGAATTTAGGGAACTAATAAAAAAGTTTCTTCATGAAAGCATTAGGTATTACATTATGGGGTTTTTTTTAAGGTAGCCCCAATCACACTTGACTAATAGAGCCACCATCAAGCTGAATCAATCCTCCATTCAAAGGTCCTTCCCAATTCCAATGCCTTATTTTATCAACGACCTAACTCAGCGCCCTACAGAATTGTCCTTTATCTAAGTTCAATAAACTATATGCTCATGGTTTACCTCACTAATTCCATGTAAATGTTGAATCACTTGGGATTTCTTCTTATTGTCATTTTCTCCTATACATTGTTTTTAATAAATAATAAAATTTTATTATACACTTATAGTTTGAAATGAAAAAAATGATTTATTTTTACATGTCACATAAAAAGCTTCAATTTCTCACCACCCTTCAAAGTGAAATGCGACCTACCCTTCAAATTTGATCCCTGATCTGGTTGTGAGTAGAATTTCTTCAATTATATAATGTGCAAATTAAAATTCTGTTATTGCTTTCTGGCATGGTACAAACTGAATTTCAAAACACGTTTTCTTTTGTGTAACTACTTTGACGCCTGCGTTTTGAAGCCTTTGTATGAGCTCTTTACTGCCAAGGAGCCCCCCACACACCCAAACAAAAAAGATTGAAACGTATTATTAATAGTAAAACCAAAACCCATATTGGAATAACAGTATAAGAGAAGCTTGATGGAATAAGTCACCTGACGAGTTCCCTATCAGAATGATTTCCAATGATCTTCTGGAAAGAGACCATATCGCCTTTGTGTTCTGCAAGTCTTTTGGAAAGACCACCAAGATTCGCCTCATCAGCGGGCCCAAACGGGAGACATTTGCTAACATCGAATCCCGCTTTACACAAAGCCAGCGAAAGGCTGTCAGCAATTCCTTTGAGTTGAACGAACTGCAAACCACCGTCCCTCTTCTCGATACCCAATTCTTCAGCCTTCGCGGCGGCCATTTTTGCTGATGAAATATCATAACCATTCTCAATCGTTCGAACATTTAGTAAAATTTAGTGTTAGGACAAACAGATTATATACTAAAAGAAATCCAAGATGTGTTCAGGTTTTTTGGATTTTCATTGTGTAGGAGATTTAGAAACCATGAACAAGTTTTTTATGGTAAGGTTTGTTATTACACTAAAAACTGTAGTTGTTTAGATGAATATTTCAAAGCACAAGGTTTTATTAACAGGAGTGGTAGGTAGTCAGTATTTTTTTATTTTTAAAAGTACAGTTATATTTATACTTATACTTCAACATCTTAATTAGGCGTAGCTCTGGAATAGAAGCTAAAAACTATGCTATGATATATGTAAAGTTTGTTGTTACACCAAAACTTGATAGGATTTTGGTTTCAAATGTTTATCAACATCTACAAGTTTTGGTTTTAAATATTCATCAACATCTATAACTTTTAGGAAATAACCTTATCGTGTGTACTTTCTTAAATGTCATGTAGATATAACGTGTTTCTAAATCTCTAACGTAATGAAAATCTAAAAGACTGACTTAACATAATGAGTAAACATTATGAAAACATTCAAGTAAAGTTTAGAAACGATTAAGTTCTAAGTACCAAATCTCAAATATGGTCGAAGTATAAAGAAATACTAAATACAATGACTAAATGCTATGAAAACATTCAAAGTTCGAAGTAGTACCAGATTTCAAATTATGTGTAGCTAGTAGCAGTGACGCTTCGCCCGCGGCAACTTTGTTCAACATCAATGAAGCGCAGGCGTTGTAACAGTGGTCTCTTTCACTATAAGGTCCCTCCGGATTTTCATTTCCCCCGACGGAGCCGCGTCCGAGATTCACACCCATTGAAATACCCTTCCTTTTAGCCTTTTGGCATACTTGTCTGAGACGAGGCAGTGCATCTTTCTGAGAAGCTTGCACATCCCAATAAACTACAGGCTTCCCAGGTGATTTGTTAAATTCAGAAAATGCTCTGTAAACCAAATAATCAATCGCGGGCTGAAGATTGGTAATGGGTTCAGCTTCCACCAGCAAAGGAAGCGAGACGGATCGACAGGCTTCGCAAATGTCAAACAGTCTTTTCTCCGCTAAATCTAAGTTCACTTTCTCGCTGCGTGTCAATGGCTTTGGTTGAGGGTTTGGCGCAAAGGTGTTATCGTGATCAGGACTAGACCGAACGAAAATAGGCAGAGTTTCTTTCTTCCATGGCAGATTGAATTCAGGATGGAGATACTGCCATCTTAGCAATTGGGTGACTCTATTAAGTAATTTTTCAGTACATATAGCCAGTATGCTCATTGACACAAAACTCACCTGTTCTCACAGCAAATCCAAGAAAATTCAAAATCAAAATCAATGTCCAGATCAATTCACAAATCAAAATATGCATCAAATATTTATCTCACAAATCAAGATTCGCATATAGTAAATACCGATCCCGGGGGAAGAAGCGACATTGAAGAGACGACGATGAGAAATTGCTTGAGATTGGACTCAGCTTCAGCGTTACCTTCGGCGTTTTCCATGCTATAGTTGACAATGCCTTTCAAGTCGAGCTCCCTCAGTCCCTGTAACAGGCTGGAAATATCGCCAACGTTCTGTATCCTGAGGAATTTGGAATAAGCTTTGTTGATTACCATCTGAATTCCGAATGAATAACTTGAAGTCAAATTTTCGTCGTACTTTAAATTTAGATAATGCAATATATCAATTAACTCCGCCGTCCTCAATTCAGTCAACGGTCTCTCAACTCTCTCCTCTTCTTCCATGTCCTGAATTGAAGATGAAGCCACTGAATTATAAACAACGATCTCAGTTTCTCTGTTTTCATTCTTATTGTGACCATGAAAGAACCTGTACTGCTGCAGCTGCCATTGTTGGTGAGTAATAAAGTTGAATACTCTGCTTTGTGAGGCTGCGGTGCTATACATCCGATACCAGACTGACCTTGATACCGACGATTTATCTTCCTGCAATTCCCGCCGAATGTGTTTACAATATTTGTTGTTTGAATGCCGTGCTTGCAATAAGATGTTGGTGAGAAGACAGTAGCTGGCTCTCGTAAATTTACTAACCGTCGACGCCATTGTTGCAAAAATGCTTACAATTCTTTTTTGGAAACCAGCAAATCATCGAACAAATGAATTGTTAAGAGGCAATCCATACTCAGAAATATAGATCGTGAATTGTTCCAGATCCAATTGGAACGATTGTATAAATAAATTACAGAGGGGTTTGTGTCGTATCATTAGCATTTGTCAATCAATGTTTACATCTCATATTCATTTTTAAATTTAGGTTTCAAAATTATAATATGTTTTCATTTTAAATTTATTTATTAAACTAATTTAAAAAAGAATGCTCTATTGCAACTGGCGAAGGCATGCACCAACATTGGATCGCGGTTAGGTTTATAGGAAACTCAAATAGTTTAAATATAGATGAGAGGAGAAGATTTGATGAACAATAAAGCCATGATTGATAACATTGAATGAGTGCCATGCTTGCATTTCTTTCAATAAGACATAACAAATCAATTATATTATATTTATTTATATTACATATAATTGAATATAAATAAATTAAAATAAATTGTGTTATTTATTTTATTTACATATAAATAAATATAGTAAATACTAAAAATATAGTAAATACTAAAAATAAAATCGATTTTGATAATATTGAATGAATGTTTTATTTTTTCTTCATTTATAAAATATAACAAATCAATTCAATATATGAATTTTTATATATAATTATTTATTTTGATATGTGTTTATATCTTAGAATTTTGGGATGGAATACTATTTATGTTTTTCCTAGATTGCAAGAGATTGTGATCACGGTATTGTCCACAATTCATGTGATAAGTACAACACTTTATGGTAGTTGGAAAAAAATAAAAAAATAGCTCATGTGATAAGTGCACTTAATGGCATGGTAATGTGTAGTCCATGGGAAAGTGGAACTCCATTTAGGGATTGGAGTTAATGTGCACAAGGTTCAAAGTTGAGGGATCTTTTAGATGTAATGGTAGATTGAAGAAAATGATTCAAGATCTATAAAAGAGAAATCATCCCAAGCAACCCTATGAAGCCTAGTTCCAAGCCTGCTAAGATGCTTGCCAACTAGGATAGTTAAGCAAAACGCTCGCACATTATGTTGCTCTAAAATGTGCACGCTTTATGTTCTCCAAAACGCGCACGCGTTTCTTATAACATGATTTACGCCCAAATTAGGCCTTGCCCGTCATTTTCTCAACAACATCCAACCGCAACATTTTCGGGCCAACCAAAATACGCAAGGGTGAACGCGATTTGGGTGAGAAATGCATACAATTTCCATCTTGGGGATCAATCTCTTCCTTTTAAGGTATTTACACCAAATTCGATCTTGCTCCTTTCACTATTTTCAATATTTTGTATGCCCTATTTTGAATTGAAAAAATATTTTTTTTAATTTCTATGTAGTAAAGGAAATTTACATGCCCCAATGGAAACAAAATCCCAATTTACACATAAGAATCAAATCTATTTCACTATTTTCATGTATATTCACTAGCATCTTAGTGAATCCAAACCAATATTCACAAATATGCAAAGTTTCTCAAGTATATTGCAATGTTGCATACAACTAGAAAACAAATCAAGTAGAATTCATATCTTCCCCAAAATACATAAATAAACACAATAAATGGCCTATAGAATCCAGACAAATTCATGCTACAACAAATAATAACATATCAAAATCATTGCTAACTAAGTCACATGACATGAAGAAACGAGACACCAAGGACACAAAATACAAGTGTCTGACAAGGACAGGGTGACCCTAGGAATCAGGACACATTGTGTGTGTGTGTGTGTGTGTGTGTGTACACACACACACACACACATATCCATTTTTTTTAGAAACTAAAACATTTACAAGTATTCAATAGAAATTACTAATTAGAATGAATACACATTACACATTTTGTCATTCACAAATCACAATGAAACACAAAGATAACTCAAGATGTCGAAACAATATTTCTCAATAAGTCATCAAAATAAAAGAAAACTTTGATTGTCGCTTGCAAGTAGAAGAATAATGGGAATTACAATCAAAGTTTTATTTTTATCTATCCAATGGAATTACAATGCTTCCAAAATTGAAAACATAACCTAATGTTGATTTCATGCCATCATCTTCTCCTACCCAAAATTTTCATTCCTTCAAATGCAATTTCAAAATTCAAAGTTGCTTTAATATATGTCAACACTCTTCATTGCACTCCAATGTACCTTCCTAGGATAATTCAAAAATCTTGACAACATTTATAATGTAGAATTTATGTTTGGTCAGGTTTATGTTAGATAAACTCTGTAAAAGTTCATGATACATTTTTTCATTAACAACTTATGATTTGTCATGTTTTGGAAGTTTCAATAATAGGTCTCCATTAGTGACCTATTGGGATTTCCACTAACCATAGATACGATCTCTTAGAGAAGAGTTGCTTCATGTAGTTCTATGCAAGATGAAAAGTCAAAGAAAGGATTAGTGTGTGCTAGCTGCGATTTGAATCCATTCGAGTGGAAGAAAGCTCGTAAACTTGGAACACATGCTTTAATTGCATATAAATTTATTGGTTTTTTAAATGAATCATGCAATATTCACAATGAATAAAGAACATTGAATTGATATGTGTGAGGACACAACTTTAAGACGTGTTTTTTCGTCATGATTTCCAGACACGAAAAAAACACATGTATGGCACGTGATGAGGCCATGTTTGTGTCCGAATCGACCCCACGGGAGACGAGGGGAAATATGGACTTGTGTGGTGACTTAGGTTTCCAATATTGGGAATTTATTCATCAAGAGAATTCTTTTCCAATACTTTAAGGTCTATCTCTTTCCTCTACCCGAAATGTCAAAGTTGGTCCTCCAAGGACATTAATCAACACCTTATAGTTTTGATGAAACTTCTTAATCCAAGTGTTAAAATAAGGTATAGAAGCTTCCCATGCTTAAAATATATTTTCCCTTCAATGAAGGGTACATTTTGGTTAAGGTCAAGACAATGTAGTTCAACAATAGGGTCTACCAATATCAAGATACATAGGTAGGTTGATGTGTTTGATTACATGCCAATCACATACTATCAATATATATGATAGAATTGAGTGGAAACCTTGCAACCCTAAAATCCACAATACACAAATATGCAAAGTCTCTCATAGGTATATAGAAAGAGTGCATACAACTAAAATAACGTCAAGTGGAATCCATACATGCCCCAAATTACATATAAACAAAAATGATAAATGGACTATAGAGTCCAACAAAAATCACGCTACAACAAATAATTACATATATCAAAATCCTTTCCTATATTGGGATTTTATTCATTAATAGAAACTTCCGCCACCTTCTCTAGGCTCTAGCCCTTTCCTCTACTCACAATCTAGGAGTTGGTCCTCCAAGGGAATTAGTTAACACCTCACAATTTCGATGAAACTTCATAATCCGGATTTAAAATAAGGTAGAGAAAATTCTCAATCAACATATGTTCATATGACATTTAATGTATGCATATGGCAATTGAAATTAATACAAATTTATGACCTAAATTTAAGATGAAAAATGTTAAATGTTTATTCTTTAGTGTAAAATTTCATTATAAGCAGTTTATGTTGTTATTTCTCATACACTAGTTATACATTTTTCATTGCTTAGAGATGCCATTATACCATGTGTATTTTTCTAATGGTATTTATTTATTTATTTATGATTGTGATGGCTACTATGGACCATAATGCATAAATTCTGAGAGTGATTGGTCATTTGAGAGATATTTGTTCTGCATGGAGGGGTGGAGATGAACTTTGACGCTCCTTTACAACATCATTACAGACCATTGTGGATACTATCAACAAATCCAATGATGTGTTGTATAGCATAGCATCATGGAAAGAGGGAAAACGATAAGAATATGTTGATGGATTAATATATGCTGAGATTAAGAAGCTAAAAATAACCAAAGAGAAAATATATTCACAATTTAGAGTGCTTGGGAAAAACGACATTTCCAGAGACTAGTAGACTACATATTTCAATTGAGTGGTGCATATGTCAACTAACTAGAGATCACTGGATGGACAGATGGTACATGGTTTTTATATTCTCCCGCACAACAACAACGAGGTATTGTTGTGCTTCCTCTGAAAATTTTATGCAGAGTTTGTGATGGGAAAACATATCAACTATTTTGACATGTTGGTGTTCTAGGGTGCTAGTAGATGTATGCCCTTGAATCATCCCAATGTTAGGCATAAATATGTTGATCGACAAATTCCCCACCCCATATCGAGTTACTGAGTCCCAACATCCATTTTGCACACGATATGATTCCATAGACATAGGAGGCATTTAAAACGCTAGCTCGGATCATTTCCTGCCACACCACAACTATTCCCTAAGAAATACCCTCTTCCTCTAGTGGGGTGCAACCATCATTTTTCAATGGGAGAGGACCATATATTGGTGGGGTTTTACTGAAATCCCATGAGCCCCATATTGAGCCACATGTGTGCGCAACATGTGGTCAAGTCTGTTATGGTCGTGAACAAACACATGCTACCTCTACCATGACTCTGTTAAGATTTCATATGCTAGACTAGATTCAATAGTATTCAATTCAAAATCAAAGCAGGAGCATATCCAAAATCACTGATAGAAACACAATCACAAGATAGACACATTATTTATTGTGGGAAACCCTCAAGGGGAAGAAAACCCAACAAAAATTCGTCTGTATAAGATGTATAAAAGACAACCCCAAAAACAAGTGTTCTCCTCCTTCTGTTATATCTCTCTCTCTCTCCTATGGGCTACTCAAGTGAGTGAGTCTATGTTCAAATATGAACCACAACTCCTCTATTTATACACAATGAGTCAACTGAATTTTACCCCAACCAAGTTGTCCCCACTAAACTGTCTGGGCTGACTTTTCCTGGGAAGACTCAAAACAATATATTATATTATTTATTAGGGTGCTAAAGACTTGACACAAGTGGAGGATTTACCTCATGAATCGATGATGAACAAATACAATAGTACCACCACTCCAGAGGAATAATAACATCTCTTTGGGTTACATCAGGTAAAATACATTTAGAATATCCTTTGAAGTTACAATATTTGAACACTCCCCATTAACAAGAAGGATATTCTATTGACAACATCATCACGAACTATAGGAGAAAAGAGAGACAATAATTACAACAGTACATGAGGTAATACATCTATACATCACAAGAAGTTTTTCACAATCAGTAACTGGAAAATTTACTCTTCATCTTCTGCATCACATGATCACTTGATCCTTTTACAACAATGCTTCGATATTTCAATCCTTCATAATAAAACTTTGATATTCTTTATCATTTGCAATATTTTGATCCTTTGCAACAACACTTTAATCTTCTCAACCCTTTGCAGCAGCACTTCGATCTTCTCGATCCTTTGTAGTAGCACTTCGATCTTCTCGATCCTTTGCAGCAACACTTCGATCTTCTCTATTCTTTCCAGTAGCACTTCGATATTCTTGATCATTTGCAACAAAATTTTCAATCTTCTATAGTATCCTTCTGATCTTCTTGATCCTTGTAGTTGCACTTTGATCCTTTCAACCCTTTTTGCAGGATTATTCGATCCTTTCAATCCTTTGCAACCGTACTTCAATTATTTCGATCCTTTGGGCTATACTTTGATCTACTTGACCCTTTTTTGGTGTACTTCGATCTACTTGATCCTTTTCCTCCATGCTACCTACAGTACACATGATCTATTTGTGGGATGATCAATCTTGATCACTTTAGGACCTAAGTCCAAGGACGATGCAATCCTCCATAAGCATGATCCATGAAATTGATCAGCTGAATCGTCTACAACTAAATGTAGATCTCTATTGCACCCAATGCCAACATTATCATCCATGAGGACTCATCCTAGACCATCCATACCACACAAGTTAGGACCGCTCCCAAGTGAGTGTTATACTATGGTATCTACACTTATGTGTAGGAATACTCTTCCAAGCAAGAGTATTTTTTGCAGAGCAGATCTTGACCGTATACAAAATGTTGGCCCGTTGTATAACATACATACCACATAGGGTAGGACCACTTCTAATTGAGTGTTATACTACAATGTCCATGAGGACTCATCATAGAGAATCCATACCAGCCCTTGGAAATAATGCATCAATCCAAGATCTTTCATCTCAATTTCTTCAGCTAGCTTCTTCTTGCAATATTTGATCTATTTTTCATTTCCACTCAGAAATAGATCATCCACATACACCAATAGTATGACTAGTTCATCGTCCATAATATTCATATAAATATTAGGATCAGCTTTACTCTTGGTAAATCCCATGCTTTTCAAGAAGATATCTATTTTGTCATACCAAGCTCTAGGAGCTTTCTTCAGTCCATATAGAGCCTTTTTCAACTTGCATACATGAGTCGCTCTATCTTCGAATTCAAATCCTTGTGGTTTTTTGATGTAAACCTCTTACTCTTGTAGAAATTCAGGCCAGCAATAGATTAATTTCACTCACAACAATTAACAATTGATCATGCAAAATTGCTCACAAAAGAGACTGAATATGGAGCTGTAACAAAAAATTATATTAACTTAGTGTACAATAGCCAACCCTGTCATAACATAGGATGCTGAATAAATAGAATACATCAAGAAATCGAATGCATGAGGAAGCATCCAAATCTAGCATAAAGCAGGCTTACCAAAAATAAGCAAATCCCCCATAGGTGTAAAAAGTTGATCCCAAATCTTTCATGGAGCTCACGAATTGGCAAAAAGGCACATGCAAGATAAAGAGTGGTGGAATGGTAGCTCATACATGCTTTTGCATGGAGAAAAGAGAGGAGGATGTGTAGGACAAAAAACTAGTCAACCTCACCTAGTCTAGCTTTTCCTTTTGCATTAAAACACTGAAAAAGCAGGTAATAAAGTAGAAAAAGCAGAAGGGCGCCTAGGAGGCCAGGAATAAAGTAGAATTGATTCCTTTAGCTCTCCCATGCGCTACATGAGTCAAATATGGCAAGTTTGACCTCTATGGATAGGCAAATAGCAACTTGCACAAGGTGGGACACATGAACTAGGCAAATAAGACAAAAATAATGAAATTAATGTCTAAGTGGGTAAACTATGGGTTGATTATTCTAACACCCCCCCTTAAGCCTGACTTGTGAGTAATATATCAGAAAAATATAGGGCCTAGAAACAAGGCTTAGTCACCCTTTTACATACTGCAAGTCCATACAACCAAGGAAAGAGGCAAAACCAACTTGGGAAAATCCTCCCTTAAACATGGACTGTAAAACAAAATTGTAGAATCTTGTCTTCACTCATGCTTTCACAGCATGATCAGCAATCCCCAACAGTGATTTGAGATTGCTGAAGGTCTTCTCACAAAATGGTTTGGTGAAGATATCAGCTACTTGTTCTAAAGATGAGCAGAAGAGTAGGTGAATGGTGCCATCATGCACAAGCTCTCTGATGTAGTGCATATGGATCTCAATGTGCTTGGTTCTCTACTTCTGAACTGGATCTTTGTAGATTCGAATGGTACTTTGGTTATCACAGTAGATGGTAGTGGAGTACTCAGGTTCGAAGCCACATTCTCCAAGTAAACCCTGCAACCATAAACATTGAGTTGTTGCATTAACAACTCCTCTGTACTCAACTTCTGTAGATGAGAGTGCAATGGCACTCTGTTTCTTGCTTGACCAGCTGATTGGCCCTTCTGCAAGCATGAACACATATCCTGAAGTGGACTTTCTGTCTGTGCTATCACCTGCCCAATCACTATCAGTAAATCCATTCAAATCAAGATCAGATTTTGCTTTATAGAAGATCCCATGTGTCCTTGTTCCCTGAACAATGTTAAGGATCCTTTTGGCTGCTTTCCAATGGATCTCATGAGGCTGATCCATGTATCTAGAAGCCACACTTACTGCATAAGAATGATCAGGTCGATTATGTGTCAGATACAATAAACATCCAATCAATTGCCTATACAGTGTATTGTTTACCATCGGTGAAGAATCAACTTCTTCCAGCTTCACTCCTGAAAGGAAAGGAGTTTTGCTTGCTTTGCAATCTTGCATTCTGAATTTGATCAGCAAATCCAAGGCATACTTTGACTGGTGCACCTTGATTCCAGCTTTGTTTTGAGCAATCTCAAGCCCCAAAAATTGACTTAAGAGCCCCAAATCTATCATGGAGAAGGCTTGGTTCATAGCACTCTTCAAAGAAGCAATCTCATCCTGTGAGCTTCCTGTAATGAGGAGGTCATCAACATATAACACAATGATCATTAATGAACCATTAACTAACTTCAAATAGACATTTGGATCTGATTTGCACCGAACAAAATTCAGTGATAGAAAGAAGCTATCGATCTTGGCATACCAAGCCCTAGGGGATTGCTTTAGCCCATACAATGACTTTCTCAACCTGCACACAAGAGAAGGCTTAGTAGAAAAACCTTGAGGCTGCTGCATATATACCTCTTCAGTGAGATCTCCATTCAGGAAGGCACACTTTACATCCATATGATGTACCTCCCATTGCCTTGAGGCTGCAATGGCTAGAGCTAGCCTAATGGAATCCATCTTTGCCACTGGGGCAAAGGTCTCATTGTAATCGATCCCATGAACCTATGAGTATCCTTTAGCTACCAATCTATCCTTGTACTTCAGTGGTGAACCATCAGAAGCAAATTTGGTCTTATAGACGCACTTACACTGGACTAACTTTCTTCCTGGAGGAAGATCCACTGGCTCCCATGTGTTGATCTTCTGTAGCGAGTTGAACTCCTCCTTCATGGCAGTTTGCCATCTTGGATCTCCTGCTGCTTCTTAATATGTTTTAGGATCAAAATCCACCATCAAATAGCATTTTTAAGCAAACATAGGATCCTTCATGCACAGACCACTCTCAAATTGAGATCTAGTCCTCCTTGGGTCATTGGGATCCCCAGCTAGCTCTCCTGCTGCATGTAGTGTCTTGGCTGCCCATTTTGGCCTTGTGGGGATATTTGGGTCTAAAATAAACTCATCTCCATCAGAAAAATCAGAATCATCATGTTCAACAAACTCTTTACTTACTTCTTGAGGTTCAGGTGGTGAAGAGGCTTCACCAACTTCCACTGCTGCAAGGGGTTCTTCTTCAAACTGAACACACCTTTCAATGAAGGATTTGTTTGTGCTCAAAATTATCAACTTGTACCCTTTTGAATCTTCAGAGTATCCAACAAAAAGACACTCTTGGCTTTGGGGCTGCAAAGCCTTCCTCTTCTCTGTTGGAATCCTAGCCCAAGCCTTTGAGCCAAAAATCCTGAAATGGGTCACATCTGGCTTGTGCCCACTCCATGCTTCGAAGGGAGTCATACCATCAAGCTGTTTGTGAGGCACCATATTATGGATATAGGCTGCACAATTGATAGCTTTGGCCCAGTACTTTGGTGGCAAAGTTTTGGCCTCCATCATGCATGTTGCCATCTCCTTCAATGATATGTTCTTCCTCTCGGCAACACCATTTTGCTATGGTGTGTAGGGGATAGAATGCTGCATCTAAATACCTGCATCTACACAATTGTTAATAAACTCAGACCTGACATACTCACCACCATTGTCAGATCTGAGGACCTTGAGTTTCCTCCCAGATTGGTTCTCAACCAAAGCCTTAAAGACTTTGAATAGGCCAAAAACTTCAGACTTGTGTTTCAGGAAGTAAACCCAGCAATACCTGGAAAAGTCACCAATAAAGGTAAATGCATATTTGTCCTGACTCATGGACATATGAGGGAATGGGATAGCAACATCACTGTGAATCAGATCGAGGGGTGCAGAGGTTCTCTCATGACTAGCTCTCTCAAATTTGTGCTCTAGGTGTTTTCCTAGGATACAACCTTGGCAGATTCCTTTGGAAAATTTTATCTTGGGAAACCCTATCATCATTTCTTTCTCACTAAGATCAGACAGATACTTGTAATTTAGATGGCTAAATCTTTCATGCCATAGCTTGCTAGCTTCATTATCATGAATCAGAAGAGCAGAGGGGTTTGAGTAAGGTAGGAAGTGTGAGAACATGTATACCTTTTGAGCATGATTTGCAACTCCTTTTGTAATGACTCTACCACTTGAGATTTCTGTGATCTCAAATTTATCAGGGGAGAATATGACTTTCTTAGGAGACCCAGTGTGAGTCATCGGATACACTTATAGAAGGTTGGAGGCGAGGCCAGGCACATACAGCACATTGTTCAACTGACCATGATCATGATCAATCCTCCCTTTGCCCAAACTTTCAGTGAGAGAGTCATCTCCCAGTACAATAGATGGTCCTTTATACTTTTCCAGTGAGGAGAAAGCCTCCTTAGTCGAAACCATGTGTCTTGAAGCTCCAGAATCAATGATAAAACTGGGTGAGCTTGATGTGCCAGCAACCAATGCATGAACTCTCTCTCTGTCATCTAAACTTGATCCTCCTTCTCTCTTCTTTGAGCTTTCTGGAAGGGAGATTCCATTCTTCTCCAGGAGTTGGGTCAGCATATCAATCTGCTTTTTCATACAAGAGCTTTCAGTGTGATTGCCCTTATTACAGTATGTGCACTTGTTCATTTCACCTTTGTTTTTCTTCTTCTGGGTATTTTTCTTGGGACCTTGTTGATCCTCTGGAGACTGTTTCTTGTCTCTCTTTTGCTCAGGTGGATTTTTAGCTCTCCTTTTGCTTTTTGAATCCACCTTCGAATCTCCAGCAACCAATGCTTGGTCTTTGGATGGTTTGATGGTGCCCATCATCACCAGCTTGTCCTGTTCTTGTGTGAGAGATTCCATGAAATTTGCAAGGCTAGGCATCTTCCAGATTCGAGCTGTTAGTTTTGTGGCATAGAAGGTCGAAACAAAGACTGAGTAGTCAGGTCCTAGCTTTTAGAGGATGGCCAATACAAGCTGATCATCTTTCTTTTCGATACCACACTGCTTCAGCTACAAAACTAGTGCTTTGAACTTGGAGAAATATAGCTGCAGTGATTCAAAACTACTGGGACTCAGGGAAATCAGCTCATTTTCGATCTGGTGTCCCCTCATCTCGTCTGTCTTTCCAAAAATATCAAAAATTTTCTCCCATACTTGATCCGGTGAAGTTAATCGATCGAGATGGAAAAGGAGGTGTCGGGAAATACTGAGACATAGGAGGCCATAGGCCTCATCTCTTCGATTGTGCCATTTGATCTTCTCTGTAGCAGCATTGGGCTCTACTTTTGTAGCCATATTCACCATGTAGAGGACTTTTTCTCTCAACAGGATTTCCATCTTTGCCTTCCATTCAAAATAGTTGAAGGGATTCAAGATAGTTTTCTGTGAATCCATAGCTTTAGAAAATCTGTCCCGGTTGTCAGTAGAAGGCTCCCAGTATTTGATGTCAAACCTGCAAAACAATTTTTGAAGGAGAGTAACAACCTACAATGGCTTTGATACCATGTAGAAATTCAGGCCATCAATAGATTAATTTCACTCACAACAATTAACAATTGATCATGCAAAATTGCTCACAAAAGAGACTGAATATGGAGCTGTAACACAAAATTATATTAACTGAGTGTACAATAGCCAACCCTGTAATAACATAGGCTGATGAATAAATAGAATACATCAAGAAATTGAATGCATGAGGAAGCATCCAAATCTAGCATAAAGCAGGCTTACCAAAAATAAGCAAATCCCCCATAGGTGTAAAAAGCTGATCCCAAATCTGTCATGGAGCTCACGAATTGGAAAAAAGGCACATGCAAGCTAAAGAGTGCTGGAATAGAATATCATACATGCTTTTCCATGGAGAAAAGAGAGGAGGATGTGTAGGACAAAAAACTAGTCAACCTCACCTAGTCTAGCTTTTCCTTTTCTATTAAAACACTGAAAAAGCAGGGAATAAAGCAGAAAAAGCAGAAGGGCACCTAGGAGGCCAGGAATAAAGTAGAATTGATTCCTTTAGCTCTCCCATGTGCTACATGAGTCAAATATGGCAAGTTTGACCTCTATGGATAGGCAAATAGCAACTTGCACAAGGTGGGACACATGAACTAGGAAAATAAGACAAAAATAATGAAATTAATGTCTAAGTGGGTAAACTATGGGTTGATTATTCTAACAACTCTATCACACCATTAAGAAAGGATGTCTTTACATCCATTTGGCATAAGTCCCATTTCATCATGGAATCAAGTGACATGATAGTTCTGACGGAAGTGTACCTTGCTACTAGAGAAAATGTCTCTTCATAATCGATCTACTCTTTCTGAGAGAATCCTCAAGCCACAAATATTTCTTTGTACTTTTCAATACTTCTATCAACAGCATGTTTAATCTTGTAGATCCATTTCAAAGATACCACACTCTTGTTTTCTGGTTTGGGAACAATATCCCAAACACCATTCTTTATGATCGATCGGTATTCTATTGTCATTGCTTCAACTAATTCTTTCTTCTGTGCAACTTCCTCATAATTGATGAGTGCTTGATCTACAAGGTCACACATCAAAACTATATAACTGAAATATGGCTTTGATCTTTTATTGGTTCTTGTGGAGATTTCAGGTGCTCCATATATTTCTGCTTCTTGTATGATTTATCTTACCCAAGGAGGTTTTCTCTTTCCATAGTAGGGGGATCCTGAGGCTCTAACATGTCATATTCTTCTAATGCTACTATTTCAGGAGATGGTTTAGTTTATGTCCTTCTGGGAGGTACATGCTCTTCATGTACTTCTTTAACCTGACACCTTCTAGACTTCTTAAAAGTTGTCTCTTCATCGAATGCTACATCCCTACTAGTCTCAATATGATGGAATCCTGAAGGATTTGGATACTTCACAGTATCCTACAAATATCCCCTTCTTATCAGAAGGATCCAATTTGTTTCTCTTCTCTTTCGTAATATGTACATATAATGGGTAGGCAAATATCTTGAGATGGCTTACTTCAGGTTTCTTTATGGTATACATCTCTTTAGGATTCTTGAATCCAAGAGCATCGTGAGATAATCTATTTTGCACATGTACAGATTTTCTTGTAGCTTCAACCCATAGGTGCATAAGGAGGTCTTGGTCATGAATCATGGTCTTGACTACTTCCATAATAGTTTTATTCTTTCTTTCCACAACACCATTTTGTTGGGGGTTATAGGGAGTGGTTAGTTCCCTCTTGATTCCTACCTCCTTATAGATTGCCTCAAATTCCTTTTAAGTGTATTCTCCACCATTATACAATCTTAGTGTCTTGACTCTCTTTCATGAGTGGTTCTCTATCAAGGCTTTGAATTCATTGAATTTCCTGAACACTTCACTCTTATTCTTCAAGAACTATATCCAAGTATTTCTTAAATAGTCATCAATAAATGTGACATAGTACTCATATCCACTCAAGGATATGAAGGGAATAGGAACACATACATCAAAATGGATTAGTTCCAACGTACCTTTAGTCTTTGTGTCACTTTTCAGAAAGGGATTCTTGATGCACCTTCCCTGTGCAAATCCCTTGCAGGTTCCCTCATACTCGATCTTTAGATCTGGTAACCCTGTTACCACCTTTCTCACATAGAGAAATGATTTATAGTTGATGTGAGCAAGTCTGCTATGCCACAATTCACTTGTGCTGATAGTCTAAGGGTTGTCTCTGGATGTCCTTTGAGCTTGTATAGTCCTCCTTCTTCTTCTCCAATGACTATAGCATCTTCAAGTGTCTTTCCTTTGGACCAAATAAGTACTTGTCCATCTATAAGAGCAACTCTATATCCTTTCTTATCTAGATTTGAGATGGAAAGTAGGTTCTTTTTGAAACGTGGTACATACAGTGTTTCCTTCATCTTCATGGAAGTCCCATATTCAAGCTTGTAGCTTGATGCACCAACACCTTTGATCGGATATTGATAGTCATCTCCCAATGATACCTTCCGGGGAGAGTTCTTCTCTTCAAGTCTTGATAGAGTTGTCTTCTTTCCTATCATGTGCTTAGAGGCACCACTATAAATAAGACATGTGTCTTCTCCAGGTGTTACAAACCCAGAGAGTGCCTAGAATAACACATACTATTCTACATCTTCACCTCTAGTGTTCTTTTGAAATCTTTCTTCATCCTCATCTTCAGCCAGATGAGCATGATGCATAACAAACTACCACCCCCAAAATGTATCCTGAATAAGGAATGGATTATAAGTCAATTAAAATGTATTTAGCGTAGTTAATCACTTAAGGGAATTCCATCGAAAATCTTTTCCGACTGCATGCGAACCCATGTGAGGTAAACTTGTGTGGTTAACAATTTTGCATGGATAACGATGTGCGATTAGGTAAAAATTTGGAATTTTTCATGCGCGGTAGTAACCATCAGCATATTTTTTTACCCATTTCAATTTTTCCCAGAACCTCCATCAATGGATGCTTTGACCCATTTCAATTTTACCCAGAACCTCCATCAATAGATGTTTTGACCCATTTTGATTTTACCTAGAACCTCCATTAGTGGATTTTTTTTACCCATTTCGATTTTACCTAGAATCGCCATCAGCATTTTTTTTTACCCATTTTGATTTTACCTAGAACCTCTGATCAAACTAGGTTATCTGCCATGCTTGACCTCACTCACAAGCCCTATAAGATAACCTTGTGAACAAACCAGGTCCCTTCTCGAGAAAAACTAGCAAGATAACCCTGTGAATCATAGGTTGGTGGATACCTTACATAAAAAATAATCACTGATCAAATCAGATCAGAAGCGATTCCAGATCAAACCAATTCGGATTACATGGAAATTTTCTGAACAAAGGGTATAATGTTTTTTCGGATATGGTTGTATTTCTATTTGGGATACATTTAATGAATGTGATTGCTGAAAATCCATTTTGTTCATTTATTTATATTTTTATAAGGCTTGTATCATTTATTTTTTAATTTATGTTGTACAATTTCAGATCACATGGGATGCGATTCCAGATCAAACCAGATCAGATTGCATCGAAATTTTCTGACCAAAGACAATGTATGATGGTGCAAGATAAGTTCACCACTATCATTTGTATTTATATTTGAGATTCTTCACTTTTATATTTTTATAAGGTTTGTAACATTCGTTTTCTAATTTCCATTGTACATTTTTTTTTTCTAACCAGTCTGGCTATAATAGTTATTTACCAGATACTGTATATGCACAGTAATCAATTTTACCCCTATATTTTTTATGCAGAAATATTATAGGACTCAGAAGATTTTATTTTGTTGTGTATGCAATGCCATAACCCTGGTTATAAGGAGAAAATAAATTAACAGTTCTTACCAAAGGTTAGTGTAGCATTTATATTTTTCCTATAGAGCTAGATTTTTTTTTCACTATTTATTTCTAGTTCAAGGATCCCTTGTGTAACCTATGTGGACCCTTTGGGCATCTTGTAATGATTGCAGATTATAAATTTTCATAAATTTAATCATGTTCAGTACAGACCCTAATCCATTTCCACATAAAGAACGTAAGCCGTTGCCTCCATAAGTTGTGGAAGAAGCATTCTGAATACTTGCAGAAGAGGATGCTATACGAGAAAAACAACGATAAATGAAGCAAGAATTATCTAAGCAATGAAGGAAGTCATGGAAATTATGTAAAATTGTTAAAAACGATTGTTGGAGTGATGATGAAATAGATTCTACAGTAATGATGCTCAGGTCCAGCTTAACAATATGCAAATACCTTATCAACTCCTTTATCGCTCATCTATGGAGTGTGTTAGGGGAAAAGCTCCAAACTTTGATACTGTTGCCCTTCTTAAAGAAGAAAGTGTTTTAGAAGAGATCATTTTCTACAAATTTATTGATGAGTCCCATACAGGAAATGTAAAGTTGAAAAACTTGGATCCTTGTGAGAATGATCCAATTCTTTACACTATTGGTACTGGTGGCACATGCACACGTAGTATAGATGACATTTTGCCCATTATAATGGTGTATGCAGATGATAGTCGAAAAATTATGTTGCACCATCCTTCATTATATGAAATAAAATCATAGTTATCTTCAAGGTCATATGAATATTGTTCCACTGCAGTCATCAAGTGAGGGTTTTACATGGGATCTAGGTCATATGTGACTCCCTTATTGGGAGATGATCATTTTATCAAGATTGGAAGAAAGAAATTAATTCAAATGGATGGGCTTCTGGTGCACAACACAAATCCATTTTATTTTACCATAAAGGCAACCATGTATGTCTGTATTTATTATGAAAATTTTCCTGGTATTTCCAAATAAGAGTCATTGAAAATTCCATATAATGTGGAAGTGTTGAATTGTTTAGTAGATGTTTCTACTGGTGGAACATTCTGTTGGGTAAGAATTTTTTATTGTGAGTTGGATGTTATTGGTAAAGACCACCATATTCCCCAAGGTGTGAATTTACATCCACTTGAGGTGTTCGATACAAAACAAGGTTTACTGATATCAGCTGAAATCATTGATGGGGAGTATACATGTATCTTTTAATTCCAATTTTTCAGTTTATATCACAATTTTTTTCACCCAAAAAAAGAAAAAAAGAAAAACCAATTTCTTACTATTCATGTTTATGAATCAAAGAAAAATTACAGAAAACATGAGATGAATAAGTTCCAAATAAAACTACCAACTAGACTCTGTAGAGACTCTTCATAACAATCACTAGTTGTATGTTCTACAAGATAGAACAGATTCCACATTAAATTATCAGTATGTATTGATCACTATGCCTTACTAACTGAGATAAAAAAAAATGTTAAAAGCTGGAAATGTACTAAAGTGGGTATAGTGCACCTATGTAAAAGTCTTTAGATAGTATCTAATGCACGAATGATTATATACTAATTAAAATGGATAGAACCTTTATCCACTAATGTGAAATGCAAAAATTCCTCGAAATAAAGTGTACCCTCTTCCAGACCAAAAGTTTTCTTTGATATCAAATCTGCCTATGTGTTGAGTTCCTTGTGAATATGAAACAAAGATAAATCTGAAAATTACTCCCAACATTTGTTAATATTTGTTTCCACTAATCTAGATTTGTAACCTATAGCATTGATTTCCCTGCCAACTAGTCGAAGATTCATTTTGAATATCCACAAACTTGAAGTAATGTGATCTTTTTAAAGTTAGAAAAGAATAGTAAAGCCTAGATAGCTATCAATTCAACTCTAGTGTTTGATCCTCTACCAAAACCTAACCAAACACGAAAAAATTGATTGCCTAGGAATTTGATATAAATACCTCCCCCACATTCACCCAGTTGTGCAACTAATTGTAACTTTATAGTAACTAATTTTATTTTTATATTTATTGCAGGAATTGTTGATGTTTTATTTACTGTGAAATCTATCAAAAGGTGGGGCAAGAGCACTTGAAAGGGAGAATATTTTTTTTCTTGTTTTATTGCTATGAAAGATGATAATCAGACCACTTTCCAACTTCTTGCAACAAATGGTGATGATGAAGTTGTGACTTCCATATTAGTTGCCTCTATAGAATATGGAACTCACAATGCATTACCATCATATATTGGAGTATTTCAGCCACATCGAATCCGTCTTATTTCCTACAAATTTTTCAACCACATAAGGTCTCGTAACATGATACGTAGTGAATCTTTTGTGGAAATTGCTTGTTTAGATGAAAGTTTCATGGTTACTTTTGAGCTTATCACAATGCATGTCGTACCTCCTAGGATTGTGAAGAAAAATAATTCACTAGAGTTCACCATAGAAGGCTATGTGAATCTTAAGGAGGTTATTTTATATACATGGCCAACCTTTCCTGATAGATATTAGCTATCATCAGGATCAAGCAATGATAGTCAACCTATTGGAAAATGGAGAGTGGGACCAAAATTTAGATTTTGGTATTTGTATAATAGCCTACATCCTCGTGTGCAGGTGCACTTTTCATAGGATTCACACCAATGGATCCTATCCATCATTGTTATGGATTGGGGATGAAGACTAGTGCAACCCATTTGGAGATGTAAACATTATACCTATCATAAATATGGTGAATTCTGTATGAGAGATCTGTGGTGTAATACCTATGCTGAAATGTTTGAACTTTTTAATTTGAAGTTTTTATAAGTAAATATACATCTGAATCTGGGGAAATACAAATAGTATTCTTTGTGTGCTTGTTGAGATTGTTAGTGATTCAGTCCTTATTGTGCACTCTGATTTTGTAGCCTTGTAGTATTATCTGTTGATCCAGCAGGGTTGCATCACATGACATATTGATGTTGTGTTATCAATGGTTTTTGTTTTCCAAGGAAAAAATATTTATTTTTGTTATGTCAAAGTTTGAAATCAGAATATACATTTTTTCTCCTATGGGATCTTGAAAAGATACATATGTTCTATCTTCAAACTATCCTAATAGCTATTTATCCTAGTCTTCCATAATCAACAAAATATTTGGTGAATTCTATACGACAGATCTGTGGTGTAACATGTATGGTGAAATATGTTTTTTTTCCCCAAGAAAAAAAATCATACTTTTAATTTCATAGCAGAAATAGAATACATTCTATATCATCCTCTCCTTTACTTCCTCAGTAAAGATTATCTTTTTTAGTAATTGATAGATGACATTTAGCCTATTTACCATTTTGGCTTCCAAGCCTAAATATGTCAACAAGGATCATTGACCAAAGTATACATAATCAACCATTTAGTTGCAGAGTAGGCTACTGAAAGAGGTTTTTGTCAAAACTGATTTTGCATTCCTAGCTTGCATTTTTATGCGTATGGCTTGCATTTTAAACCAAGTGTCCATAACAGTAAAAAAATGTTTAAATTGCACCTCTCATAGATCGACTGTGAGCATATGAGGTTAGGTTATATAAAATTAACACAAGGATAGTCTTCTTAATACATCTAGCCATCAAATTTCCAAAACCATTTACTATAAACATTTAATAGGAGGGTTCTGCTTGCATTTTTATTAATCTAGGTGGATATTTCATAAATACAAGACAACCATGTAGTGTTTATGCACAACATGCACTTTCTGAACTCAAATTGAAAAAATAAACGTATAATAATGTGGAAAATAGTAAAACATACAATTTACAACTAAAATCACTCAAAAATACCCAATACTTAGGGTTGGGTGGCCATTTCTCTACTCTAGGTAAAATTGGGTTGAAAACACAAAAGTTGTCATTTTGTTAATTTAACTCTAGACAAATGAAACATAATTTAAAAAACTTGAAAGAGGTTTTTGTCAAAAATATAACTATCTTCAACCCCATGGTGTTAGTTTCAACTGATGACAATTGTATGGACTGTGGCATGCATTCTCCTAAGCCCATTTTTTAATATTTACACACTCATTTTTACGTAACAACTTAGAATTTCAGTCACTAATTTTGAATTTGTCCAAGATACTTGCAATTTTAGTCATTCATGTTCAATTTAAGTGCTATGCATTCCTAGCTTGCATTTTTATGATTATGGATTGCATTTTACACCAAGTCTCCATAACAGTAAAAAAAGGTTAAAATTGCACCTTTCATAGGTCAACTGTGAGAATGTGAGGTTAGGTTATATAAAATTAACACAAGGATAGTCTTCTCAATATATATAGCCATCCAATTTCCAAAAGAATTTACTATAAACATTTAATAGGAGGGTTTGGCTTGCATTTTTAGTAATGTAGGTGGATATTTCATAAATCCAAGACAACCATGTATTGTTTCTGCACAACATGCACTTTCTGAACCCAAATTGAAAAAATAAATGTATAATAATGTGGAAAATATTAAAACATACCATTTCCAACTAAACTCACTAAAAAATACCAAATACTTAGGGCTGGGCGATCATTTCTCTAATTTGGGTAAAACTAGGCTGAAAACACAAAAGTTGTCATTTTGTCAATTTAACTCTGGACAAATGAAACATAATATTAAAAAACTGAAAGAGGATTCTATCAAAAATATATCTATCTTCAACCACATGGTGTTAGTTTCAACTTATGACAATTGTACGGACTACGGCGCGTATTTTGCTAAGCCCAGTTTTGAATATTTACACACTGTTTTTTACGAAACTTGGAATTTTAGTCATTCATGTTCAATTTGACTATTATGCATTCTTAGCTTGCATTATTATGCTTATGGCTTTCATTTAACACCAAGTGTCCATGAAAGTCAAAAAAGGTTAAAATTGCACCTTTCATAGGTCGAATGTGAGCATATGAGGTTAGGATATATAAAATTAACACAAGGATAGTCTTCTTAATATATCTAGCCATCCTATTTACAAAACCATTTACTATAAACATTTAATAGGAGGGTTTTGTTTGAGAGTACATCAAAACATGTAGAGAAGAATATTACTCTATTATTATATAAATTCACACTAATGGGATCATGTCAATCATTGTTATGGATTGGGAATGAGGGATGATGCAACCCATTTGGATATCTAAGCATTATACCTATCATAAATATGGTCAATTATGTGTGAGAGATCGGTGGTGTAATATCGATGGTGAAATGTTTGAACTTTGTAATTTGAAGTTTTTATAAGTAAATATAAATCTGAATATGGGGAAATCCCAATAGTCTTCTTAGTGTGGTTGTTGATATTGTTAGTGATTCAATCCTAACTATGCACTCTCATTTTATAGCCTTGTAGTATTATCTATTGATCATGTAGGGCTGCATCACATGACATATTGATGTTGTGTTATCAATGGTTTTTGTTTTCCAAGGAAAAATATTTATCTTTGATATTTCAAAGTTTGAAATAAGAATATACATTTTTTAGCCTATGGGATCTTGAAAAGATACATATGTTATGTCTTCAAACTATTGTAATAGCTATTTATCCTAGTCTTCCATAATCAACAAAATATTTGGTGAATTTTGTATGGCAGATCTATGGTGAAACATGTATGGTGAATGTAGGGTGAAATATGTTTTTTTTCCAGGAAAAAAATCATATTTTTAATTTCATAGCAGAAATAGAATACATTCTATATCATCCTCTCCTTTATTGCCTCAGTAAAGATTAGCTTTTTCAGTAACTGATAGATAACATTTAGCCTATTTACCATTTTCGCTTCCAAGCCTAAATATGTCAACAAGGATCACTAACCAAAGTATACATAATCAACCATTTAGTTGCAGAGTAGGATACTAAAAGAGGTTTTTGTCAAAAATGATTTTGCATTCCTAGCTTTCATTTTGATGTTTATGGCTTGCGTTTTACACCAAGTGTCCATAACAGTAAAAAAATGTTAAAATTGCACCTTTCATAGATCGACTGTGAGCATATGAGGTTAGGTTATATAACATTAACACAAGGATAGCCTTCTCAATATATATAGTCATCCAATTTGTAAAACCGTTTACTATAAACATTTAGTAGGAGGGTTTGGCTTGCATTTTTGTTAATCTAGGTGGATATTTCAAAAATACAACACAACCATGTAGTGTTTATGCACAACATGCACTTTCTAAACCCAAATTGAAAAAATAAATGTATACTAATGTGGAAAATAGTAAAACATAGCATTTCCAACTAAAATCACTCAAAAATTCCCAATACTTAGGGTCGGGCAGGCATTTCTCTGATCTGGGTAAAACTCAATTGAAAACAAAAAAGTTGTCATTTTATCAATTTAACTCTGGACAAATGAAACATAATTTTAAAAAACTGAAAGAGGTTTTTGTCAAAAATATATCTATCTTCAACCCCATGCTGTAAGTTTCAACTGATGACAATTGTATGGACTGTGGCATGCATTTTCCTAAGCCCATTTTTGAATATTTACACACTATATTTTGCATAACAACTTAGAATTCCAATCATTAATTTTGAATTTGTCCAAGATACTTGCAATTTTAGTCATTACTATTGAATTTAACTGCTATGCATTCCTAGCTTGCATTTTTATGCTTATGGCTTGCATGTTACACTGAGTGTCCATAAAAGTAAAAAAGTTTAAAAGTGCACCTTTCATAGGTCGACTGTGAGCATAAGAGGTTAGGTTATATTAAATTAACACAAGGATAGTCTTCTCAATGTATCTAGCCATCCAATTTCCAAAACCATTTACTATAAACATTTCATAGGAGTGTTTGGCTTGCATTTTTATTAATGTAGGTGGATATTTCATAAATAGAAGACAACCATGTAGTGTTTTTGCACAAGAGGCACTTTCTGAACCCAAATTGAAAAAATAAATGTTTAATAATGTGGAAAATAGTAAAACATACCATTTAAAACTAAATTCACTAAAAAATACCCAATACTTAGGGCTGGGCTGGCATTTCTTTGGGTAAAACTGGGTTGAAAACACAAAAGTTGTCATTTTTTCAATTTAACTCTACACAAATTAAACATAATTTTAAAAAACTAAAAGAGGATTTTGTCTAAAATATATCTATGTTCAACCACATGGTGTTAGATGCAACTTATGCCAATTGTATGGACTATGGTGATCATTTTCTTGAGGCCAATTTCGAATATTTACACATTGTTTTTTACGAAACTTAGAATTTAAGTCATTTTGTTTATTAATTTGTCCAAGATACTTGGAATTTTAGTCATTCATGTTCAATTTGACTACTATGCATTCCTAGCTTGTGTAGTTAGGAATATTGCACCTTCTACAGACAGAAGTTGTTCCTTTGGTCTGAATGGTTCAGATCCAGAACAAATGAGTGAACGACAAATGATGAAGACCTTCCCTAAAGGTTATAAACACCTGGAATAATGCTTTGATGATGAACCTATGTACCTGCAAACATGTCAAACAAACAAGAACATCAAAGCTACCAGAACATTATTTACACATCCATACTAGTGACTAAGGAATCCAGTAACATATACATGCGAGATCAATACAACAGATATGTGGGACGGAAATCAGTTTTGCATCAAGAAATGAAGGAAGAAGCTTACAACCATTGCCTTAGTGTTAACAAAATCCTCCACAAGAAAAAAACCTCATCCCCAATAGCTCCAACTTTCTCTCTTGTGCTCTCCAATGGATTGGGCTAGATAGTCAATTCAACAGCATAACAATACCATTCAGTTCCCCCCCCTCAACTATGGATATGCTCTTGTATTTATAAGTCTCAATGGATAGGGATAGTTGAGAGAATTGTTGATGAGGTGGATCTAAGATCCTACCAAGAGGGATATCGACTCCAACTAACCCATATTGATAGGGATAAGGGAGGACACAAGGCTCATGTTCTATAGTCCTCAAGAATCTTCTCTTTTTCCATTTTTACCAAGGGTACTGCTTTTGTTCCCTTATGACAGAGCAGTTCAGGTGAGAACCACTTAAATAACAAAACACATCCGTGGTGGCACCGCTTCGATATAATAGGACATAGGCAGTGCTGAACAAGGTACTACTCATCAAACAAAGGGAAAGCACCGTGCTAGGTTTTTTCATGTATAATTAACATCCAAAGAAAGTTTCCACTCTAAGTTTGGGATTTAGGGAAAACATAGGGTGTTAGGGATCTCATCACATGTTGGTGATAGGATTTGGGTATAACAAAATTGGCCCCAAAGCATGAGACTTTGAGGGATATGATAAGCGAGAGCTTTGAGAGAACAAGTTGTCACTTTGAGGTGAGAGTCAGCTCGGTCAGAGAGCGTTGTAGAGTAGGCATCCACAATACATCAATACTTTTGAATCATAGACAAATGTAACTAACTCATGGCTGCGGACCAATAAAAGGCAGATCCATGAGAGGAATAAACAACCATTGCTACTAGAATACAGTGTAGATCCATGTGATAGAGGACTCAAACTTGGACATAGCTACCAGACATACAATGTAGATCTATGTCATACAGACACAAATTTGAGCGTAGCCATGACCATACAAATGTGGATCTATGCTTGATATACAAAAATCCATCGCAACCTAGGGAAAGCAATGAGTGCTAAACAAGTCCCCAGGGTCTTCGTCTCGTTTTCCACAAAGTAAAATTCTATCCATGTGATTACAATGTTTTGAAGTCGAACATGGTAGAAACCACTTGATTACTGGCCAATGATGTGAATCGTTAACAAGTGCGAGAGAGATCACCATTGATGTCAATGAATCCCAAGGTACCCTAGTACAATTTACTGAGCATGAATAGATGTCTTGATGTCGAACAACCAGTAAATTCTATCGATCAAAGGTCAATGATGTGAACCTATGTCGAGAGCAAGAGAATTTGTCATTGAGGCATACAGATCTCAAGGTACTAAATTTGTTTCTAAGACTATTTCCTGGATGATGAGATGATGTCGACAACAATAGTCTCATTGAAGGAGTGCCATGATGAATCCCACATCGACGACACGAAAACCAGAACAAAATTCTGGAATGATGTGAATGAGGGAACCATAAGACTGACTGACACAGAGACTATTTTTTACTATAGAGGTAAACTTTTTCAACTTCCCTTTGAACATTGGGCGGCATGACAAAAGACTTGGCAGCATGACTAGACCAGACAAACACACAACATGACGAGGAACAATGCATTCTTTTGAAAGGCTCAAAGTACTGACATGACTCATGAAAGTGGATCGCCATGGAAATTAGATGAATACCCAATTGACTGAAATGATATACAGACAAGTGCCATGTTCAAAGGTAATGGTAAACTGCCATTTATTTGCAAAATGATTCCCTTCCCATAATTTCCCCATCATAGTTGATGAGTGCCTCTTCTGATTTTTTATGATTTCAAAGAGGGTAACAAACACTCATTGTAGCTCATCCGAAGACAAGTCCAAACTCATATGTTTTACGAACCTGAGAGAGGAGGGGTTCGTTTCCAAAAGAGGGTCTCTCAATGTTTAATTTAACGATTCCAATGAAAGTTAACTCAGTATTGTTCATGTTTAGAGAGTCTGAATGACCATAGAAGAAGACTCCACATGGTCCTTTTTCATAAAATAGTTCATCTGAACCGAAAAAGTGATAACCTACCGTTAGATGAACAACTCTTCAAGTGCTTTAATGAGAGTGAAGAAGACAAGATCACTCGACAATCTTTTCACATTTAAGGATCCCGAAAAAGAGTTTAAATAAGACTCCACTAGGTCTCTTTTCACAATGAGAGATTTTACGAGTCTGAAAAGAACCAGAAAAGGACTCGGAACTTTGAAGCTAAGTTTTGAGAGCATGACCAAAGTGTCGCAATAAATCCTCAAATACTTTTTTCGTTTTATGATAGTATGAAAAAGTCAAAAAACAAAATCCCAAAACGTTTACTGTTACCGCTCTTTACCCTGCAATGATTTAAAAAACAATGGTTAAACTCCCCAATAAACGACATTAAAGGATCACGACTGATAGATTTTAAAAACTATGACATGCCAAAGCCTATAATTCTTATTCAAGTTATGTAAATCGTAAAAAATAAAACATTTTACAATTTACCCATAGTGGAGAGCCTTTGGAGCATTTTCTTGGCCAAATTTTCAACTACTGATTCTAGGAGCATCTACCGTCGGATTTACACACCGTAAGTTCCAGGTAATAGCTTAAACCGTTCTCTTTCATTTCAAGCATTCTTTTTTTATTTTGGGGGCATTTTGGGTTATTTGAGTGAGCCCTAAAAACATGGATGTGGGCATCGCTCTTATCCCTTGCAGGATAAGCGGTACCCCGCTAGAACTGCGCCTAAAACACTTGAAACAGGAAGTGCCATTTCCTATCCTCAATGGGACATAGGAAGTTCCGGCCATGAGTGAATAAAAATATATGTACAAGGAAAACTAGCTCAAATTTAATGATTTGAATGATTAATGATGTTTCTAATTGGCCTTGTGATGGTTTTTGATAGGTTCCCATTGATAAAAAATGGTCATTTGGAAAGAGAGGAAACATGACAATGATGATAAATTTTCCAAATGAAAAGCGGGTTGTATAGCCGCGTTGAGAGACTGTGGTATTCTAAAGTTTTTCTGCACACCCAGCGTGGTGTCACATGAGCACTTATTAGAGCATATTCTCCAAATGTGGAATCTAGAGAAACAGTATTTTGAGGTGGGTGCTCATGTATTGATAATTGAAGTAGAGGATATCTACTTCCTGATAGGGCCTATCAAGACAGTGTGCTCCCATCTCTTTGACTGGTTCCCGTGGAGGGGACATCACTACCCAAGAGTTGATAAACCGCCATTGTATTCCTGGGACCAGAACATCAGGGAAGAAAATTCCCATAAAAGTAGTGGTGGATGGCCCTCTATGGATAGTTTTATTTACCATGCAGAGAGTGGCGAGGAACCAAGGGGTACATTAGGCATCTAGAGAACATATGCTCTATGCTATAGAGGCCATGGAACCCACAGTTTTCAACTAGGTAGAGGCTCTACTCCCGATTTTCAAGGATTAGCTGACCAAGTGTCAGCAGGGGAAACTGAATCAGTTCAGTTTTGGTTCCATTCTAGTGTGTTTCTTTTTCAAGCGGGTCCCCCAGCTTTGACCCCAGGTGGTGTTCACTGAGTTGAGGGTGCAAGACCCTTGCATGCTGATATGGGTCCAGATCATGGCCCGTACTGGAGCGGGTAGAGGCAAGGTAATGTTTGGTGACCCGTTCTTCTGATGGTTGAGAGATCAGCTCCTCATGGTGGAGGACTATGCATATGCGGGCATTGACTTCAGTGGTGACCCTGACCTACTACTCCCACCTGGTGGATAGTGGGGTGATATTAGTAAGAAACAAAAACCCTAAAATGGAAATTATGTTTTTATGTTTTGATATTTTATATTTTTATGTGTACTAACGAGACTTGAATGTTTTCATGCAGATGTCAGAGCAACACAACCTGGGGTATCCTCCCCACTAGATAGGTGATCTGAAGCCCATTTTGTACCATAGGGAGATGATGTGACAGGGGATCTAGAGGAGAACCTCAAGAGGTTGACTCTAGACATCCCAAATGCCTCAATTGACAACCTCCCACCGGGTCATTTGAGCAGACTTCTACGTCAAATAGCCTGGGCGGTCATGTGTTACCATGAGCATCACTAGATGATGGACTGCATGACGTATTCATTGAAATCTGATAGATAGCTTCAGGACTTTTGTATGATGATTTTTTACCTGAAATCCTGAGCACTTCAGATGAGGTCTCGTGACCTATTTTTTGTAAAACATGTTTATATATATACATACTTCTACTTTGGGTGTTTACATGTCTCAAATGGTGAACGTATTTATATGAGTTTTATGTGTCTTTTATAGTTTATTTACAGTGAACCAAGTTTGATTTTCATGTCATGAATGGGCAATATACCAGTCTAGGATGTAATTTTCCAATGAGTCGGCAACTGCATTATCTTCCCTAGGGATATGCCTATAGGTAATAGCTTCAAATGACCTCTCCAATAAACGTACCATCTAGAAGAGACAGAGAAGCATGATATTCCTAATGGTATAGACATGTTTTAAATGATAAACCACTAGTTGTGAGTCCATCAAAACTACCAAGTTACGAACATCTTGGGAGGCAGCTTCAGCCAGAAGACCTATAACTGCTCGATACTCGGTGATATTGTTGGCAGCAGGACCAATACAAACCACTCTTGAACAGACCAAATCTTAAGCTAGGGAATAGAGAACCCAAGCAGCTGAGGCAAGATTCAAGGTGTAGTGGCAAACACCATAAGCAAAGCCATAGAAAGTCATATGATTTACATGAAAAAAACATGGTATAAATAGATAGAGACACTAAACTCAAAACCATATTGAAAATACTTAAGCACACTAAAAGTCAACTAATATACATATATACAAGGTACTACACAAGAAAGATCTAGGCATAGTACCTCTTCATGTACAACCCATTGTGAGGTTGTCCTAAGGGGATTCCATCATAGTCCACGAGCTTGTAGGCCCCTTTCTCTAAAACTTTGGAAATAACGAAAGGACCGTACCACATGGATTCGAACTTCCCTTTCCCTAGATTTTCATATCTCTAATCATAGGTCAAAAATAGTTCACCCTTGTTAAAGGCACGAGGTTGGACAAACTTGTCATACTGCGCCTTAGCACGTTTCTTGTGTTCCTCATTAGCTAAGGCAACATCTCTTCTAGTTTCGTCAAGGTTGTTCAAGTAGAGAAATATTTCTTCCTTTAAGGAAGTGTTTGGGAGAAGCTCGATGGCAAGTTTCAAGGATGGAAACTGACATTGAATTGGCAAGACAGCTTCTAGACCATAGACAAGATAAAAGGGTGTAAAACCAATAGCTTTTTTTATCAAAGTCATGTAAGCCCAAAGAGTAGAGAAAAGAATATGGTTTCAGTTGGCTTTATGGTCTCCAACAATCCGATACAGCAACATTTTCAAAACTTTGTTAATGGCCTAGACCTAACCATTAGCTTGCAGAAAATGGGGCATTGATTTTTAATGATGAGAACCTAGCTTGGCACTTAGTTCCTCCATCATTTGATTACAAAAATGTGATCTGTGATCAGTGACTATGGACTGCGGGACTCTGAATCTTGCTATCACATGATTGAACAAGAAGAGAGTGGTAGTCTTACCGTCCTCTGCATATGTAGGCATGGACTCAGCCCATTTCGTAAAGTAATCAATAGCTATGATGATGTAACCATGCCCCCCGGCTGAGGTAGGCTTACAATGCATATAATCCATCCCCCATTTGGTGAAAGAGCCAACGGCAATGACAGGGTTTAACAGAGCAGGGTGGGTGCGCTTTTTCGGATAAAAAGGTTGACAAGGTGGGCATTTCTTAACAGCCTCATGACAATCTTTATAGTTTGAAGGCCAGAAATAGCTAGCACAAATAATTTTCTAGGCTGTATCCATCCTAGAGAGATGGCTGCCACATGATCCAAAGTGGAAATCATTCAAAACTTGTTCAGCTTCCTCGTGGGTAAGGCATCGCTAGAAAATGGAATTGATACCATGTCGATACAAGGTGTCATTCAAGATTAGGTAGTATTTTCCATGGTGACAGATACAGCGGCGATCGTCATGGGATAGAGTGGGCTGAAATCTTTGTGTCTGGAGATAAATGAGAAAATATCCATACCATGGGTCAATAGTGCTTATCAGGAATAGGAATTCATCTGAGAATGAATCACTGGGCTCAGATTTTGTCAAAGCATAGGGAATATCACACATGCGCTCAGCAAATACCAAGGATTTCTTTGACATAGCTTTGGAAAATTCCATATCAAAATCTTGTAGGATGACTATCCATCAGGAATACTTGCCCCCGAGCACCTGACGAGTTAGGATGTAATACATAGGGTTCTGGTCTGCCAATACAGTGGTTGTGCGGAGCAAAATGTAGTGACGAAATTTTTGAACAACAATGACCATGGCCAATGCCAATTTCTCCACACATGAGAATCGAGTTTCAGAATCCATGAGATTCTTACTAGCATAGTAGATCATGTGCTCTTGACCGTCAGAATTCTCCTGCACCAAAACCATAGCGATGGTAGTAGTGGAGGCAACAATGTATAAGAGAAAATCCTTTGAATAATTTGGGGGGTGTATCATGGGTGAATGAGTCAGAGCATGTTTGAGATTATCAAAGGCTTGTTGAGCTTGGTCATCCCAAAAGAATGGAGTGTCCCTCTTAAGGAGATGCATATAACTATATGTTTTCTCTTCAAAATCGCACAAGAAACGGTGGAGGATTTTTTCCTTCCCTTGCAAACTTTGGAGTTCTAGAACGTTGGTTGGGGCTAGTAAGGATAGAATAGCTGCAATTTTCAATGGATCTATCCGGATGCCGTCCTTAGAAACCACAAAACCTAACAGGATTCTTGTCTCAATGCAAAAAACACATTTATGAAGATTGAGCCGTATGTTATAATGACAACATCTCAGGAAAATGTCTCTAAGATGACCAGGGTGGTCCTCCCGTCGCTATGAATGAGCTGGGAGGTCATCAAGGTATGGTTATACAATATGTTTTATATCGTGAAACACATAGGATATAGCATGCTGGAAAGTGGCTCCAGCATTTTTTAGGCCAAATGGTAACTTCCTATATGCAAAGGTTCCCAATGGGAAAATAAATGTTATATTGTGCTGATTAGTGGGTAAAATTTCAATCTAATTATAACCTGAAAAGCCATTGATAAATGAAAAGATGACAGTTTAGGCATAGTTCTCGATAATTTGGTTGTTGTGCAGAGTGGGAAAGTTGTCTTTGGGACAAGCTTTGTTCAAATCTATGAAATTGATGCAAACTCTAATGGTGCCCTGCTTTTTATTGATAGAGACAATGTTCAATACCCATTTTGTCGGGGGTATGGGATAAATAAACCCTGCTTTTAGAAGTTTTTCTATTTCAACTTTGATAGCTGGGGCTTTTCATGGATGGACTTGTCTCAATTTTTGCCTCACGGGTTTTGCAGTGGAACAGGTTTTTGTTTCATGAACCACAATGGATGGGTCTATCCCTAGAATTTCTTCGTAGGAACAAGCAAAGACATCTCAGAATTGTTTGAAAAGTGCTCTATATGCTTCAGATTCTTTTGCTGAGCAATTATGTCCAACATGAACATGCTCAAGGGTGCCAGGCTTGGCTGATATGTCAATTGGATTTGTTTGAGGTAATGTTGCATAGGTTTCCCTCAGAATCCATCTTCTGCAACAATATAGGAGTTTGAGGTGTGTTGACAATATCAGTAGAAAAAAGGGATTCAAAATCATGGTCTACCGAACTAGTGTTGGGGAGGAACGAGGATCTATGATGATGATCCTCCCATATAGTCTCATTCATACTCATGATCTCCATAATGGACTCATCAAAAGGAAAAGTCTAGAAGAGATCATCCAGAATAGGAAGAGAGGGTTCTAACTAGTAGGGCAGGTGGTAAGGGTCCGAAGACACCAGATGAAGGTCATTAGTGTTGTCATCGGAAAGGGTTTGGGAAATGTTGTACATTGCTTCATGCAGATTGAACGAGGTGGACTCAACAATTTGTTTTCCCTTTAGATCATAATCAAATGAAGAAATCATATTTAATGTTGTCATGTCTGTGTTAGGAGGGTTTGACAGAAAAATACCCATAAGGGAAGAATCCTTCAGCATGCCTACCCCAATCAACTTGTAAGGAGGAGGGTACTGGCCTAACATAGGGATGTTATTAGCTATAGAGGTAGTAACATCTGGCATAAAAAAATTGAGTTGGTCAATGGTTACAATCCTCCCTATATGTGGAAATTGGATAGTTCAAAATATTGTCGAAGCGACAATAGTCATGGCGTAAAACCAATTTCTTCCTAATAGGAGGTTGTAGTCTAACAGGGCATCTACTACTTCCACTTGAACAAAAACAATTTTTCCCCCAAGCTTGATTGAAAGGGCTGGTATGAGACCATGGGGATGGAAACCTCATCCATCAAAGGCTTTTAGAGTCGTTGGTGATGTTACAAGCTCGGGAGAGATAATAGCTTTCCAACAAGACAGGGACAAAACCAAAGTTGAAGCTCCTTCGTCTAAGACAGTTCTAAAGACCTTCTTTCCAACTAATTTCGTTATGATTTGGAAAGTGAGTTTGTGAGGTAGTATAGAATTATAGTTCTCGACATTAAAATGAATCAAATTAGTGTTGTCCAGGTCTAAAGCTCCTAACACAGTTAACAAGTTTTTGCGTTGTGTTGGACAACTTTGGAGTACTTCCAAGGTAGACATTGCACATGGTGGCTTAGAAATATCTTCCACTACATTATAAAATTGAGCAGCTCGAGACTTAGGATTAAAAACAACATTCCTAAGGGTATTCTTGGTTGGGCGCAAAATCATGTTGAGATTAGGTTTCTTGATGGTTAGGGGACTAGTAAACAAGGACTCGGGAGAACCAATAGAGGGAGTTTTTCCTGAAGAAGAATTGTGTTCTTTCTTGTTTGCAGATTTGTCATAATTCTGACTTTGAGTTTGCAAACTAATAGTGTCTGAGGACATCATGTGAATTTCCTCTGAATAACTAGAATTTCCCTTATTAGACATGTGGTCTATCAACTGTTGTTGAGAGGGAAAAGGATCGACGAGAACTGCTGGCAGGGAATTACTTTTTAGAAGTTGATTGATTTCTTTACGACGAGGACACTCTTTCATGAAGTGGTAACCTCCGCATAATAGATATGGAGATTGTGCTTTTATTTTCCCTTTATCATGCTCGTTGATGGTTGGTTTTGGATTCTCCTGTTTGTTTCCAGGTTTTTTGTTTTTAGCTTTACCTTTCTTTTTATTGTTGTCGGGCGTTTGGGTACATTGAATGGAATTTACCTCAACGGAAACCTTGGGAGTTGAAGGACTAGGGGTGGGAGTTTGGGGTTGCTTGGAAGATTTTCCTATTGATGGGGACTGGATTGAACCAACAATCCCATCAACAAGGTTTTCTGCCAGTGGTTGGGCAAGATCGGTGCTTGGGCGAGGAGCTTGAGGGATCAAGTCATACAACATTCTAAACTGGGAATATACCAAGTCTAGATATTGGGCTCGACTAATGTCTTGCTCTTCGGTAATGGCATTGCCCATAGCCACATCTCGGGCGATAGGATGAAACAAAGATTTAGTAAACCAATCAACTAACAATTGATCCGGGATAGGAGCCTTAATAAGTCTTCTCCACCTTCTCCATTCATGGATATGATCGGATATGTGGGTGGAGGTGTTCTGACGTAGAGAAGTTAAGATATCTGTACCCATTTCATAACAGATAGGAAGCTAAAAGTGTGTAAAAAAGATCGTTGCCAAAGAACTAAAATACACAAACAAATGTTGCGGAAGTTCAATGTACCATTTCACAGCGGTACCAGTTAAAGTTCATTGGAAGAGTCTTAAATGAACTGAGTCATCCATTAGGGAGTTCGAAGAACACCACAAATGGAATGTCATGACATGGTTTCTTGGATCATCTCCCTGCTTCCCATCGAATTTTGGGATGTCGGATGGTAACTTTACCAGAATGGGAGGCCATGAGGTGTTATGTCGAATGGGATCATTAATCAACTTGGTCAAATCAAGCAATTCCAAAGTTTCTAGGAAAGGTAACTGGCGATTATGTTGCACATACTGTTAGTATTGATAGGGCATATAAGTACTAGTAGGACCATAAGTAGACTGATCGAAAGGTTGTTGTGATGATGAACCACCAAAAGATCCACCTACAGGGGGTTGATTTATGGGATCAGGACCGTTTGGACCACCAGAGCCTCCAGGAGGAGGACCTCTAGGGCCTCTGAAACCACCAGGACCGTTGGGACCACCAGGACCATGTGGGACACTAGGAGGAGGACCATCTGACCCTTCGGGACCCCTTGGAGGTAAACCTATAGAGCCTCTGGAACCACTAGGAGGAGGGCCACCAGACCCTCCAGGACCATTAGGAGGGAAGCCAACAGGCCCCCCAGGGCCACCAAGACTGTTAGGACCTATTGCAGCTGCAACAATTTCCCAAAATTCTAAAAATTTTGGACCCTCCTTTTGATTTTATCTGGCCTAAGCTTGTTTAATCTCTTTAAATCTTTCCTGGAAGTCCATTTTTCTCTGCTTAAGAAATTGATCATCAAAAGCTCAGTCAACTATCTTTTGTCGTTGTTTCAGGAGTTGAATGATCTAATACTATCGTTTTTGTTGCTGACACCATGGAAACCATGGAGTCTTTGTTTTATTTGAACTCTTAACTTTTGATTTTTGGACAATTTTTTTCTATGAAAAGTCTGTTAATGTTTGCATCGGGGCATTAGTTATCTATGCCACTGACATTTCAGAAGGGAAAGATGAACGTCCCAACAGACAATTTTTATCCTTGCTGATTCTGTGGCCTTTATTGTTCAAACCTTTTTATTTTTCAATGACTGTGTTTTTATTATAGAAATGTTTTTTGACAAGCGATCAAAGGTTTAGTCCTCTATGATGCCGCCGTTTCAGAAGGCTTGTCCTCTGCATTGTCGACACTATGGATGCGTTCAAATTTAAATTTACGACCTTTAGCACTTAGTGGTTTCGATCGCCGACATGGAACCATAGTTGTTTGTGAGCCCACTGATGCGGCTGTCGATCAGACTATTTGCGTCGATGTGTTAATGATTAGTTTTTCTGATTGCCGAAGCATAACTATCGGTGCTGTTTAGTGCTTGGGATAGACGACATTGCAGAAGTTTTGAGGTTTGAATCGCTGACACATAGTGCTTAGAGCTTCCGATCACCGATGATTTTTTGTTATCATGGAACCCGTAGTCAGTCTACTTTTTTCCATTGTGGCTGTGTAGTGATATATCTGCCCGATGTTTAGAGGTTTCGCTTGCCGATATGGGTTTTTCCTGTCGACAAAGTTTTTTTCCCTCCGTCTCTTTTACCGAAGGTTTATATATTAAGGGGGGGAATTATTTTATTCTTATCCTTGTGGAAAAAACCACGTTTGCTCCATCCTTGTTGAATTGAGTTGTACCACTGTGCCCATCTTTCCTCATTACATTTGATTGGCTTGCTATCGTGGAGGTTCTTGGGTCATCCCGCCAACTGCACAACAATTTTTTCTAAGTAGGCCAACCACGGTCTCTTTCTTTTGATTTATTATTGGTTGTTTGAGAACCATGGTCTTCCCTAGTTAGTTTTTCCCATAGATTGTGCCGATGGTCTGTTAGAAAGAATTTTTAAACCTCGCGGTAGGCTGGTCTGACAGTTTTCTTTGGCAGTAGAGGTTTTGTGAGCCTGATTGTTTGAGCCAATATGGTTTTTTCATCCTTTCCTGAAATATTAGGTAGTCAGTGTGGACAAGTGTTACGCTGTCCGCAACACCTATTTTGGGGTTTCTTATGGCCATCCGAGGGGGATTTTTCAGTTTTCATATGATTTTACCCTATTTTCGTGGACGCCGGAGGTTTTTGATTTTTCGGTTGAGTTGGGGTTTTTGGCGATGAGGATTAGTATAAGGTCTAACAGTCTGAGGTTTAGCAGTAGCATCAATGCAGTTCATGTTTTATTGAAGAGTTAGTTACTTTGAATGCAGTCCAGATTAATGATGAGTTTTCTATCAGGGTTGCATTTTTAGTTGCAGACGGTGGACTGAGAGGATTTATTTTTTCCTTGTCATTTTCTTTTATGCATTAATAATATGTATATTTTCTCTATGATAATGCATATGGAAGAGGTAAATAGGTTGTTACATTTTTTCTTCATTACTAAAACATTATCTAAAAGCTCAAATGGTCTAAGAACACGTTGTGTTTATGACAGGGTGACTATTTCAAAGGAGATATGTCTAAAAGACAAAAGAAGAAGGCCCATGTTGCCGAGGTACAACTAGAATTTGAAATCATCACCAAGGTGGAATACATCTATGAAGACACCAAAGCTACCACTGGGGTAGAGCCAGATTATAAATGGGGTGAAATATACAAGATAATTGTAAATCAGAATGTGCCTGATGCAAGATTTGAAGAGTTGACTATTTATGCAAATATCGAGAAATAGGCTCTTATGAAGGTAGCCACAAGACTTGATTTGTTCCCATGCTCAGAGGTGATCGGATGGATTCTACCTAGGGTATATGTAACTACGATGATCCTAAAAAATACTGCCAAATAGGGATACACTGCATACAGTCCTGCTTATGTCTCAATGGCATATCACATACATCTTGCTCAAATTTACCTAACTGAAAGCTGGTTGAAAGAGGCAAATTTGGACCTGGTTGAAACAATTAAGAGAATGATGATACCAGGGAAGAACTTTCAAACTAGGCCATCAGGAGAATATGATACAGCCACTCTTTGGAGCCCTTACAGATTTATTGCACTAATGCTGAATAGGATTTTTGGGAGAGCTCACGGGAAGAGCTTCAAATTGGGATGGATGCCAATTATTTTCTATGTGGCCACTCAAGGAACCATATTCAATTTGGAAAACATAGTGTCCAATAGCCTCTCAGCATGCATATCTTCAGCTTTGGGAGGAGTGTCACAAAAGAAGTTAGAGTTCTACCTGAGTTCTATCCTAGTTAATTGTATATTATGTACCCAATCTTTTCCATCCTTGAGGCATAATTGGGATAGGGACAGGACCCTGATATACACTACATATAAATTATTTTGGGCACACAAATACCATGGCTACTATAGAGAGATATGTGAACATTTCATCATACCATTGTACACTCTAATTTTCCTGACCGAATGCAACTGCATGTCCGAAGAGGTGTTCAAGGTCATTGAGGAATATGGAGACTATTATTTAACTAAGGAAGGCATGTATATCAGAATGTATGGTGGCTCAAGGGAACCTTCTCTACTTCCCAAATATACCACTTATTATGTGTTGCATCAAGAGGCAATCAGGCAGGTATATCTTGATGGTGTGGGGAGATTTTTGTTAGAGCATAAAAAGGTAGCATTTCCTACCATACCTTTCTGGCTAGGGAGTTACAAGTTCTCAAAGGTAAAACAATCTACAAAATTTGTGCAGGAACTGGAGCACTTCCATTTTGGTGAGATGAGCTTTCACAGGAATGACTCCTGGAATAAAGTAGCAGAACACTACAAAGAGGCAAACTTTCATTTTGAGTATACTAACTTCTGGGACAAAGATGAAGAAATGTTCAGGAGTGCAAAGAATATGACTTCCTTAAAAAAGAGATTTAAACAGAAAATCACTATTGTAGGTGGAAAAGGCAAAACTGTATAGAAGACTAAGATAGCTAAAGAAGAAGAGGCCAGAAAAAGAGAAGAAGAGGCTAGAAGGCTAGCACAAGAGGCAGAAATTTGGCTAAAGAATGAAGAAGAAGAAAGAAAAAGAGTTGTAGAGGAAGTGGCAAAGAAGGAAGAGGAGGAGAGAAAAAAAAATGAAGAAGCAAAGATAAAGAAAAAACAAGAAGAAAGTCTGAGATTAACAAGATCTAAAAAAGATCAGCAGACTACTGACCTGATAGATACACAGGGGGAACATGATCATACAGATCAAGGGCATGGACAAGATAAGCATGATCCCTGAGAACCTGCTGCAAATTCTGGCAGCACTCAAGGGATAGCTATGTTTTCTGCAATAAATTTAATCCTTTTCATGTAGATAGGAGGGGAGTAGATACTTGATTTCAGCACCATTTTCTATGACAAAGAGAAGAAAAGAATTGTCAAAAGAACCGAGAAAAAGGTTGAAACAAGAGGGAAATAAGGGAAGACAATCACTGACAAGACTTTGGTGTATGGGACAGATGCAAATCTGATATTGACAGCAATATTCGAGGTGGCATTAAACCAAGCTACTGAAGATAATGTAGATAGGCTGATGACAGATCTTGAGTAGTCCAAAAAGAATGCAGCTCAATTAAAAGAAACATTGAAGAAAGAGAGAGATGAAGGCCATAAGTTGAATAGCAAATTTGAGGACATGCAAAATGAAGTGAGGACTTCAAATAATGAACTCCAGACTCTACAGGCCAATAAGGAGGCTTTAGAAATTTTTGCGGGATAAATGGAAAAAGATGCTCAAAAAAACTTAGTGGAATTACAAAGGTTGCAGCTAGAGCATCAACCACTAAAATATGACAAATATAACCTTCAGATGTCCTACGAAACTCTAAGTGTAGAGAAAGTCCATTTGCAAAACAAGTTCATTGAGTTAGAATCAGAGAAGGATGCCACTGAAGAAAAAGAGAAATAGTATCAAATGTGGGTAGTAGTTTTGGAAGGATAGAATGCTTCATTGACAACATCACTGAAAGATTTCAATCAACAGAAGACAGATGTCCAGCCTTTGAAGGAACATGTGCTAGCTCAAAGAAGAAGAATCCACCAACTGCAAATATGCATTAAGGAAGAAAGGTGTAAGATTTTGTAAATAGATAGCAGATTAGAAAAAATCTTTGACACCACTTCGTATTTCTTAGATAGATCTCAGGATATTTTGGAGGTCCTGACAGGAAGGATAGTGTGGATAGAAACAATGATGAAAGCCCTGTGGAGATACCAGCTAAAGATCGACAGATTTTAAAGCAAGATTATGATTTGTTGGAATTTGCAGTCAATACTGCAGAAGAATTCAAGAATACTGTAAATAAAATGAGGGGATTATGTGCTGAATACTACAAAAGAGTGTTGGTCACATACAATAGATTCTAAGTTTCTACATAAAAAAGATTGGATGTGATACTAGAACATGAGTTGTTCATAGAACATCTACAGAATAGGTATCAAGAAGATGAACATGAGATCCAGCAAGTCAAGGATCTAGATGAACAGATCTTGAAGAATGGAATGGCTCATGCAGCAGTAAGTATCCACCTATTAGAAGACCAGTTGCACCTGATTCTAGTGAGAATAGAAGTAGTTAAGAATCAAGCTACTAAGTATGAGATAAATATCTGTTTTCTTGAACCCTTTGATTTTGAAAACATAGCAGCAGAGGCCCAGGCACGGAAGAAGTTCATAAATCACCAAGTGGGCCCCTCTTCATAAAGTATTCTATTAAATTTTGATTTAAAATGTAATATGTTGTATAAATTATGAGCACTTACTGCAAGACAAAATTTTGGGATCGAAAGGTTGGGGAAGCACAAAAGTCATTTGGGGCAGCCCAAAGGTTTTGCTTTTTGTAAAAAAAAAAAAAAGAGTTTCAATGTAATAAAGACTTCTTTCCCAAGCAATTTTTAAGAGTATATTCTAAGAAGAACTACTTCATTTTGCAATAAAGAATTACAAGTTTCTGCTGGAGAAAGTTTGGTGGAATGTTTCAAATGCTTTGCTATGGATCAATTGAATGTGAACTATTTCATTTTCATATTATGTCCATTAACTGTGGGATTGTTCTAACTCATTACATTTCTATTTATGTTATGAATGTATTATAGTTTATTCTGTGAAATTTCCACTGTGAGTAATGAAGGTTGTCATAAACAATAAACTATCTTGTTGTTCATTATTTTATTAATGTTCATGTGTTCTGAAATAAATAATAGCTATCTTTAATTGCTCATAATACATGTGCGGAAATGCATTACTCATTGTTAACTGTTAATTCTGCTCCCTAGGGATAGGTTAGTTAGTAATATTTAGTTTCTTGTTGTGTTTGATTTAGATGCGAGAGAGTTAAGATGAGAGGTAAGAACCTGTGCATCACATTGTGACACTCTTCGTTATCTCTATCAATCTGCATTTTTAGATAGGCACTTGCACATCATAACTTAAATACAAAAAACTAAAAATATACACGGTGGACCAGGCCGTAACGAGTAAAACCTTTTAATTTGTTACTTGACCTACGGTAGCCAGACCATAAACCAGACGGAATCCCCATACCAAACAATAATGGGCTGGTTGGGAACATTTATTGGGGAGAATCCCTAACTGTTGTTTCCTGCGATTTTCCAGGCCTCAAAAGTTTTTGGCGCTAGAAGAAGGGCCACCACTGCATGGATGGCCAAGGAAACTCATTTCCTCGAAATTACTCCACTGGTAATAGTTCTGAAAGTAGTTTGTTTCACACATCCACTCCTGAAGATGAAGAGAAAGGGTATCTATATCCTGTAGATAACGAAGTGGTTGATGATTTAAGAAGAATCACTAGGGCATATGCAAAAAATATTGGATGATTACCTATCTTTTATGTCTTACCCAGAAGAGAATATCAAAAGAAGGATCACCCTAAATTAGAAGATTCAGTGTTGGTAGAAGACCTTGAAGAACCGGTAGAAGCAACCCTACAGGATGTTGACCAACCTTTGAATAAATTGGGTCCAGATTCACCTTACTATTCACCTTTTCAGACCCTTGTTCAGTCACCACCTCATTCTTCACTCAAAATCATGTCTCATGTAAATGAAAACCAACCAAATCCACCACCTGCTTGGAAGGCTAGGTCACCTTTAAACCTAGCAGCTCCCTGGCATGATTTTCCTCAAGCTTTTGAAAAAATGTTGCCTAAGTTTGACCCAAGTGAAAAAATTTTGGTACATGATCATTTGCAAATTTTTTACTTGGCTATAGAAGGACTACGAGTAGGAGAGCATGAAGATGTGGTCTGTAGATTGTTTCCACACACCCTAAAAGGAGCAGTAGCCTCATGGTATTTTTCTCTTCCTACAAATTCAATCACAGACTGGGAAACTTTTGAGAGAATATTTAGAAGTAAATATGCAATCCATAAAACTCATGCAACTTTAATGAAAGGGTTATGCACTTTAAAGAAATAAAGGAAAAAAAAAGTGCATAATTTCACTTAAAAATTTGCTGCTTATCTAAAAAAATTTACTGCAGTTGATAAACCATCTGAAAAAGCTCTTATTGAATATTATACTTCAGCTTTAGGGCCTGACTTGGCCACGTGTGCTAAGATATCAGTCAAACCTACATTATTGGAAACCTATGAAGAATCTGAGAGGGTAGAGGCTGAGATGGAGAGCATAGAAAATTATCCTGTGCAGTCGAAAGAAAAAACTTTTGGTAAGAAACCTTTATTACTAACTAAACCTAAGGATGAGCGATGACAGGATTTTGAAGGGATGGTGAATATGATGCAGAAGCTATCCAACAGAGTAATAGAGTTGGAAAAAGAAAAGGAAGCTAATAAATCATATAAGCCTCACTATAAAAGGAGGGAGGACAATAATCAATCTGAAACACCTGCACATAATCCTGCACCAATGAATTTAACTGATGTAGGCATGGATAAATTTTGCACCTTTCATCAGCAACTGCATTCTGAGAGGAATTACCCCCAATGGATAAATTCTATGAAATTGGTAATGAATCAGTTGTTGGATTCCAAACTAATAGAAACTGATAAGTAGGAAGAAAAGGACAATCAACCCACATAAAAACAAGAAGAAGATGCTCTGGTTTTATGGGACTGTGTCTCAGTGTTTGATACAGAAGAGGAAGGTTCTCTAAAACAAGAAGAAACACCAGAAACCAATGTGACAACAAGAAGTCAGAGGTTGTTAAAAGAAGAAAATTCCATACTTCCGAAGATCAAGAAACTTCAAGAAAATATGAAGAAGGTACAGAAGAACACTGCAATTGATAAAATACCTAAATTTACCATTACAAGTCAAGATCTTGAGAGAATTAACATGCCTGTTAAGCCTATCGAAGACAAGGTTGATAATGTCAAGAAGAATCTCAAAACACCTGAGATGGGGTATGATATTGTGGAAGACATTAAAAATGCTAAGGTAAATATCTCATTATTTGAAATGTGTAATGTACCTCAGTAGAAAGAAAAATTGTTAAAAGCACTTAAAGTACCAGAAGAAGAGCTTCCCACTAACAACCAACCTGCAAAAGAAATTGGTGAAGCAAGTGTGGGAGGTAAGTCTAAGTTTAGAACCTCACCATTTCTCCTAACTTTTGAGATTTTCAACTATAATGTGCACAACTGTTTAGTATAATCAAGGGAACAATCAATGTTATTCCACTTTCAGTCTGCAAGAGAATTAACGGACAACCTAAACCATCCACTTGGCAAGTTATTCAATTAGATAGGACAGCTGTGAAAGTAATAGGAGAAATGGAAGATGTTCTAATTCACTTATCTGCAAATGAGAAGGTATGTCAGTACATCGATATTGTAGTAGCAGACATTTCGGATGCTTATGGACTTGTTTTGAGTCAGGACTGGTCAGCAAGACTAAATGGATACTTCGCATTAGATTGGTCACATTTGTGGTTGCCTCATAAGGGAAGTCCCAATCAGATAAAAATATTAAGAGAGCCTCAGTTGAAGTACAATGTTACTGAGTTGGAGGGAAAAAATGAACCAGTGAATTCTGTGTTGGGAAATTACTTCATTGAGCCAGAACTAACAAATTACCAAGCTAAAGAAGCCAGTAGTTCACTTGATACCCAGCCCAATCTCCTTCGATTTTCACGGGTTGATGAAATTGACTGTAAAATAGTAGATTTAGTTTCAGATGCAATTTTTAATTCAAGTCCAGTAGAAGTAGATAGTTTTTGGGCCCTTTATTTTGATGGATCTAAAACATTGTAGAAGTAGATAGTTTTTGGGCCCTTTATTTTGATGGATCTAAAACATTGGAAGGATCAGGAGTTGGCTGTGTCCTGATTGATCCAAAATAAATAAACATTTTCTTTCTCGTAGATTAGAGTTCAAATGTACAAATAATACAGTCAAGTATGAAGCACTAGTTTAGGGACTTAAAAAGGAAATAGAACTAAAAGTGAAAAATATAAAAGTATATGGAGAATCTGAAATAGTTGCTAAGCAAATTCGAAATAAGATACATTGTATTTCACCACATTTAAAAGCCTATCAAAATGAATTTTGGGATTTTCTTATAAAATTTCATGCATTTAATATTGTATCCATTCCTAGATTAAAGAATGTAGCAGCTGATTTACTAGCTACCTCGGCTACAAGGCTAGTACCCTCTAATAATAGATGCTCTATTGAATTACTTTTCAGGCCTTCTGTTCCAGATATGATCACCAGTTTACAGGTTTTTGACGATGATCAACAAATTTTGGAATGCTTGATGAATGATGAGACTTTTAAAGGAGCAATAATAGATGATGAAGAACATCAAGCAGAATTAAATTTTGGGAATTTTATTCCTAAGGGAGTCAGGACCCTGGAATGAATGTTTGATTTAAACAACAAGTTTAGAAAGCCAGTGAATGTCAAGACTCATAGCTCATCCTTGCAATTTGAGCTAATAAATTTGGGGACTAAAGCTGAACCTAGATATGTAAATTTGGGAAAGTGTTGTTCTCCGGGTGAAAGGAGTAAATTCATTAGTCTGTTCAAACAGTACAAAGATGTGTTTTCCTGGACATATGAAGAGCTTAAAACATATGACACAAAGATTATACAACATGTCATCCCAATTAGAGCTGGAGTCAAGCCTTACCAACAACCTTTAAGGAAGATGCATCCAAAGCTGGAACCTTTGATTCAGAGTGAAGTAAAAAAATTGTTTGATGCTAAAATTATATTCAAAGTTAGACATTCGAAATGGGTTTTGAATTTTTTGCCAGTAAGAAATAAATACGGAGAAATCAGGCTTTGTGTAGATTTCAAAACCCTCAATCGTGCTTCAGTTAAAGATAACTATCCATTTCCACCCATGGAACAAATATTGCAGATGGTTTCAGGTTCTGAATTATTGTCATTATTAGATGTATTCTATTTTTACAATCAAGTATTAGTAGCTGAAGAGGAAAGGCTAAAAACTACATTCAGAACCAAGTGGGGAACTTTTTCTTACAGGAGAATGCCCTTTGGACTCATACACTTTTTATCCCGTACACTTTTGCATCTAATGATTCATTGGCAGCGGTGCTTACACAGAAGGAAGATGGGGGAGATGAGTCCCAAATCATTTATGAGCACTAGTCTACAGGGAGTTGAATTGAATTATCTAGCTATTTATAAACAAGCTTATGTAGTTTTCAAAGTGGTGAAGCAATTCAGACCATACATACTTAAGAACCATACTAAGGTAATATTTCCACACCCAGTTGTAATATCTCATTTTGTACAAAAACAATTAGGAGAAATAAGAGGCAACTGGGCAACAAATTTACAAGAATATGACCTTGAATTCAATCCAGCATCCATAGTTAAAGGGAAAGGACTGTGTAAACTAATGGCTGAAGGTAAAGACAATGAAGAAAACGATTAGGACAATGAAGCTGAGTTACATATGGTGGGTGTGTGTCCTCTATTCACAACTCCAGAATCCTGGTACCGAGACCTTGTTCATTACCTTCAAGAAGGATATTTTCTAGAACATTGGAATTCCAAACAACGAAGAGCATTACGCCTTAAATCAGCTTCATATCAGATCGTTGATGGAGTATTATTCAGAAAGAATTATTATGGAGTTCTTCTCAGGTGCTTAGAACAAGAAGATGCAAAGAAGGTCATAACAAAATTACATGATGGGCCTGCAAAAGGTCATTTTTCTGGAGATACAATAGCCCATAAGATTCTTAGAGCCGGGTATTACTGGCCCACACTGTTTAAATATGCTCATGCTCATGTAAAAAAGTGTGATGTTTTCTATAGGTGTGTTGGAAGATAAGCCAAAGTAGAAGGGCCTTTAAAGCCAGTGATGATAACGGAACCATTCGAACAATGGGGGATTGATATCATTGGAGAGATAAAACCAAATTATTCCTTGCAGCACAAATACATTTTGATGGCAACTGACTACTTCACCAGATGGGCAAGGCCATTCCATTACGTAAAGTGAATGAAAATGCAGTCATGGATTTCCTACAAGATCACATCATGACTAGGTTTGGGGTTCCAATTTCCCTGGTTTTTGATAATGCTACTTATTTTTCTTCTATTAGATTAACTGAATTTGCTAATGAAAGAGGAATTAAGTTGCATTATTCTACCAACTATTACCCACAAGGAAATGGTTTGGCAGAGTCTATAATTAAGAATTTGATTAGAGTTCTAAAGAAAACCGTGATAGAAAATCAGAGAAGTTGGCACTTAGCGTTACCTAATTCTTTTTGGGCTGATAGAGTCACACCCAAGAATTTCTTAGGTGTGTCACCATACACTCTTGTTTACGAAAAATAATTTATTCTCTCTCCCAACATTATGCTACCATCCTCCATAATAGCTCAGGAATCTAGAGGTATCGATAACGAAATCCTACAGATTATAATATATAATATTTTTAAGTTGGAAGAGTCTAGTTCTAAAGCCAAAGAATGATTTAAGCATCAACAGGAAGTAGTGAAACATTGGTTTGATAAGCATAAAGCTGGAAACAAGGAATTCGAAGTGGGAGATCTGGTTCTTAAGTGGGATCAGCCGCATGATGAAAAGGGGAAGCACACTAAGTTTCAACAATTATGGGTAGGCCCTTTTCTAATTGCATCCAAGCTTGGGACCTCAACTTACAAGTTGCAAGATCTACAGGGTGGGAAGAGAACTTACCAGTTAATGGTTTAGTTCTCAAACCTTATTGTTCTTGATTTTTAGTTTTTGGTTATCTTGTACATAAATAAACAGATTGTTTTATTTTAGTTTTGATTTATTGATTTTGTTTGTTTAGTTAGGGTTTGATTGATTTAAATAAAAATCACAACTTTTGGATGCATGGGGTTCATTAGAATTTTGGATTAACTAAAATCTTTGATTATGAGACTATGTACAATTGATTTATTTGAAAGAACTTCTTCTAGTTTAGCAGTTTTTTTAAGTGGCTATGAACACATTAAAGTCCTACTTAATCGTTGTAAAATAACTCAGGATCAAAAGGTCTAGAATACTATTTTGAGGCTCCACCCATCTCACATTAAAAATGTCTTAGAAAGTGATAGCAAAAGACCCATGGAAAGGAAGCAGGGTAAACAATCTATTATATTTAAATGATCCCATGCCAAGAATTGAAAGCCAAAAGGAAAACAAGAGTAAAAAACTCCCAAGAAAGAAATACGCATCAAAACAAAGTACTGAACCATATTAGTACAGGATTTCCAAAGTTATTCTTCGTCCATGAGCTATAAATTAAATACATCTCTCACAAAAAAGGGCACTATGGATAGAGGAGCCTGAATAAAATTTCAGTAAGAAGCCAAAAAGGAGGACTCAAAAGAAAGGACAAAAGTCCGAAAGCACAAAAGTACAAAATGGCATTGGGATGAGGAACAAATGAATATTTCTGTTTACCATATGTTACAATCCTATGGTGTCCAAGCTAGGAGCTACCTGAAGACAGAGGTAAAAAAATGAAACTCATATTCCTAGCCTCAAAAGATTATCTAGACTTTGAAATCTTGGTTTCCATTTTCCCTAAATTGGACTATCATTAATGATTAAAAGTACATACATCTAGAAAAATTCACCATGTTGGTATTTATTCTCAAACAGTTTGTTACTTAAAGAAGAAATTGACCAGAGATCTGTGTTCACTAGGTAGTCACCAATTGTTGCAGCTGCAACAATTTCCCAAATTTCTAAACATTTTGGACCCTCCTTTTGATTTTATCTAGCCCAAGTTTGTTTAATCTCTTTAAATCTTTCCTGGAAGTCCATTTTTCTCTTCTTAAGAAATTGATCATCGGAAGCTCAATCAACTATTTTTTTCCATTGTTTCGTAAGTTGAATGATCTAATACTGTCGTCTTTTTCGCCAACACTGCGGAAACCATGAAGTTTTTGTTTTATTTGAACTCTTAACTTTTAATTTTCGATGATTTTTTGTTGCCGAAAGTTTGTTAATGTTTTCTTCGGGGCATTAGTTATCTATGTCGCCAACATTTTGGAAGGGAAACGATGAACATCCCAACGGATAGTTTTTATCCTCACCGATTTCGTGGCCTTTATTTTTCAAACCTTTTGATTTTTCGATGACTGTGTTTTTATTATCAGAATATTTTTTGACAAGCAATCAGAGGTTTAGTCCTCTATGACGTCGTCATTTCGAAGGGCTTGTCCTCTGCATTGCAGACACTGCGGACGCGTTCAACTTTAAATTTTCGACCTTTAGCACTTAGTGGTTTTGATTGCCGACAAGGAACCATAGTTGTTTGTGAGTCCACCATTGCGGCTGTAGATTAGACTATTTGCGTCGATGTGTTAGTGATTAGTTTTTCCGATCACCGACGCATGACTATCGGCGGTGTTTAGTGCTCGAGATCGTCGACACTACAGAAGTTTTGAGGTTTGAATTGTCAATGCATAGCGCTTAGAGCTTCTGATCACTAATGATTTTGTGTTATCGCAGGACCCATAGCCAGTCTACTTCCCCCCGTTGCGGCTACATAGTGATCTATCTGCCCAATGTTTAGAGGTTTCGCTTGTCGATATGGGTTTTTCCCGTTGACAAAGTTTTTCCATGCCGTCTCTTTTACCGAAGGTTTATATATTGAGGTAGGGTATTATTTTATTCTTATCCTTGTGGAAAAAACCACGTCTTCTCTTTCTTTTGATTTCTTAATGGTTTTTTGAGAACCACGGTATTCCCTGGTAGATTGTGCCGATGCTCCATTCGAAATAATTTTTAAACCTCGCGGTAGGCTGGTTTGACAGTAGGGGTTTTGTGAGCCTAAGTTTTTGAGAC
>LPNX010692014.1:43484-55578 GCA_001517045.1 Pseudotsuga menziesii | reverse complement strand
GGGGGGGGGGGGGGGGGGGGGGTTCAGTTTTCATATGATTTTACCCTATTTTCGTGGATGCCATAGGTTTTTGATTTTTTGGTCGAGTTGGGGTTTTTGGCGATGAGGATCAGTATAAGGTCTAGCGGTATGAGGTTTAGTAGTAGCAGCAATGCAGTTCATGTTTTATTGAATAGTTAGTTACTTTGAATGCAATCCGGATTAATCATGCGTTTTCTATCAGGGTTGTGTTTTTAGTTGCAAACAGTGGACTGAGAGGATTTATTTTTGCCTTGTCATTCTCTTTTATGCATTAATACTCTATATAGTTTATCTGTGAGAAGGCATATGGAAGAGGTAAATAGGTTGTTATAGTTTTTCTTCATTACTAAAACACTAGCTAAAATCTCAAATGGTCTAAGAACATGTTGTCTTTATGATAGGGTGACTATTTCAAAGGAGATATGTCTAAAAGACAAAAGAAGAAGGCCCCTGTTGCCGAGGTAGAACCAGAAGTTGAAATCATCACCAAAATGGAATACATATATGAAGATACCAAAGCTACCATTGGGGTAGAGCCATATTATAAATGGGGTGAAATATACAGGATGATTGTAAATCATAATGTGCCTGATGCAGGATTTGAAGAGCTACCTATTTATGCAAATATCGAGAAATTGGCTCTTATGAAGGTAGCCACAAGACCTGAGTTGTTCTCATGCTCATCGGTGATTGGCTGGATTCTACCTAGGGAAGTTGTAACTACAATGATCCTAGAAAATAATACCAAACAAGGATACGCTGCATACAGTCTTGCTTATGTCTCAATGGAATATTACTTTCCTCTTGCTCAAATTTACCTAACTGAAAGCTGGTTGAAAGAGACAAATTTGGACCTGGTTGAAACAGTTAAGAGAATGATGATACCAGGGAAGAACCTTCGAACCAGGCCATCAGGAGAATATGATACAACCACTCTTCGAACCCCTTACAGATTTATTGCACTAATGCTAAATAGGATTTTTGGGAGAGCTCATGGGAAGAGCTTCAAATTAGTATGGATGCCAATTATTTTCTATGTGGCCACTCAAGGATCCATATTCAATTTGGAAAACATAGCATCCAATAGCCTATCAGCATGCATATCTTCAGCTTTAGGCAGAGTGTCACTGAAGAAGTCAGAGTTCTACATGAGCTCTATCCTAGTTGATTGTATACTATGTACCCAATATTTTCCAATCTTGATGTGTAATTTGGATAGGGACAGGACCCCGATATACACTGCATATAAATTATTTTGGGCACACAAATACCATGGCTACTACAAAGAGATATGTGAACATTTCATCATGCCATTATACACTCTAATTGTCTTGACGAAATGCAACTGCATGTCCGAAGAGGCATTCAAGGTCATTGAGGAATATGGAAATGACCGTTTAACTGAGGAAGGCATGTATATCAGAATGTATGGTGGCTTCAGGTCACCTTCTCTACATCCCAAATATACCACTAATTATGTGATGCATAAAGAGGTAGTCAGGCAGGTATATCTTCATGGTGTGGGGAGTTTTTTGTTCGAGCATAAAAAGGGAGCATTTCCTACCATAAATTTCTGGCTAGGGAGTTACAAGTTCTCAAAGGTTAAAAAAACTACAAAATTTGTGCAAGAACTGGAGCACTTCTATTTTGGTGAGATGAACTTTCACAGGAATGACTCCCAGAATAAAGTAGCAGAACACTGCAACGAGGTAAACGTTCATTTTGAGTATAATAACTTCTGGGACAAAGATGAAGAAACGTTCAGGAGTGCAAAGAGTATGACTTCCTTAAAAAATGGATTTAAACAGAACACTATTGTAGGCGGAAAAGGCAAAACTATATAGAAGACTAAGATAGTTGAAGAAGAAGAGGCTAGAAAAAGAGAAGAAGATGCTAGAAGGCTAGCACAAGAGGCAAAAAGCTGTCTAAAGAATGAAGAAGAAGAAAGAAAGAGAGCTACAGAGGAAGCAACAAATAAGGAAGAGGAGGAGAGAAAAAGAAATGAAGAAGAAGAGATAAAGAAAAGACAAGAAGAAAGTATGAGATTAACAGGATCTAAAAAATATCAGTAGACTACTAACTTGATAGATACACAGGGGGAAGATGATCATACAGATCAAGGGCATGGACAAGATAATCCTAATCCCCAGGAGCCTGCTACAACTTCTGGAAGCACTCAAGGCCATGATATGTTTTCTATACTAAATTTGATCCCTTTCGTGCAGATAGGAGGGGAGGAGATACCTGATTTTAGCACCATTTTCTATGACAAAGAGAAGAAAAGTATTATCAAAAGAATCGAGAAAAAAGGTTGAAACAAGAGGAAAATCAAGGAAGATGATCACTGACAAGACTTTGGTGTATCATATGGATGTAGATCAGAGATTGACAGCAAGAGCTGGGGTGGCATTAAACCAAGCTATTGAAGATAATGTAGATAGGTTGATGACAGATCTTGAGCAGTCCAAAAAGAATGCAGCTCAATTAAAAGAAACATTGAAGAAAGAGAGAGATGAAGGCCATAAGTTAAAGAGGAAATTTGAGGACACACAGAATGAAGTGAGGACTTCAAAGAATGAAATCTAGACTCTGTAGGCCAATAAGGAGGATTTAGAAATTTCTGCAGGAAAAATGAAAAAAGATGCTCAAAACAGCTTAGCAGAATTACAAAGGTTGTAGCTAGAGCATCAAGCACTGAAATCTGAGAAAGATAACCTTCAGGTGTCCTATGAAACTCTAAGTGCAGAGAAGGTACAGTTGCAAAATAGGGTCATTGAGTTAGAATCAGAGAAGGATGCCATTGAAGAAAAAGAGAAACAGTGTAAAAGGAGCAATTCGATAAAAGTCGACTTGAACAAGGACCAACTTAGTCGATCAACCGACTAAGTCAATGGGTTGACTTAGTCAATAAAAAATGCAGAGACTGAACTGATTTCTCATCTGGCTCAACATCCTAATATATATGATTTACAAAATGGTTACAAAATAACTACCTATCGGTTCGGTGAACCGACACAACCCTAGGTGGCCGACCTAATCTCTTAGTTTAGTTGGCTGACTAAGTCAGTCGGCCAACTAAACTAAGAGATTAGGTCGGCCACCTAGGGTTGCATCGGTTCACCGAACCGACAGGTAGTTATTTTGTAACCGTTCTGTAAATATTATATATTAGGCTGTTGAGCCAGATGAGAAATCGGTTCAGTCTCTGCATTGTATGGACTCATTGTTATAATATAATCTATTTATTTCTATCTTTTCTTGTCTCTTGTCTCTGTTCAATATTTATATATGTTTTAGTGTGTATTATTGGTAACCTTATGTGATCTATGAGATTACAACAAACAGTATCAAATGTGGGTAGCAGTTTTGGAAGGACAGAATGCTTCATTGACAGCATCACTGAAAGATGCCAGTGAACAAAAGAAATATGTTCAGCCTTTGAAGGAGCATGTGCCAGCTCAAAGAAGAATAATCCATCAACTGAAAATACGCATTGAGGAAGAAAGGTGTAAGATTTTGCAAATAGATAGCAGATTAGAAGAAATATTGGACACCACTTCGTATTTATTAAATAGATCCCAGGATATTTTGGAGGTCCTGACAGGAAAGATAGTGTGGATAGAAACAAATGATGAAACCCTTGCGGAGCTACCAGCTAAATATCGACAGAGATTAAAGCAGTATTATGATTTGTTGGAATTTGTAGTCAATAGTGCGGAGGAATTCAAGAATATTGTAAACAAAATGAGGGGATTATGTGCTGAATACTACAGAAGAGTGCTGGTCACATATAATAGATGCCAACTTTCTGTAGAAAAAATATTGGATATAATACCAGAACATGAGCTGTTCATAGAACATCTACAAAATAGGTATCAGGAATATGAACAGGAGATCCAGCAAGTCAAGGATCTAGATGAATAGATTCTAAAGAATGCAGTGGCTCATGTAGCAGTAAGTATCCACCTACTAGAAGACCAGTTGCGCCTGAGTCCAGTTAGAATAGAAGTAGTTCAGAATCAATCTACTAAGTATGAGATAAATATTCATTTTCTTGAACCCTCTGATTTTAAAAACATAGCAGTAGATTCCCAGGTGTGGAAGAAGTTCATAAATGACCAAGTGGGCCCCTCTTCATAAAGTGTTCTATTAAATTTTGATTTAAAATGTAATATGTTGTATAAATTATGAGCACATACTAGAAGAAAATTTTTTGGGATCGAATGGCTGGGGAAGCCCGAAAGTCATTTGGGGGCAGCCCAAAGGTTTTGATTTTTATATAAATATAGGAGAGTTTCGATGTAATAAAGACTTCTTTCCCAAGAAATTTTTGAGAGTATATTGTAAGAAGAACTACTTCCTTTTGCAATAAAGAATTACAAGTTTTTGCTGGAGAAAGTTTGGTGGAATGTTTCAAATGCTTTGCTATGGATCAGTTGAATGTGAACTATTTTTTTTTAGCTTATGTCCATTAACTGTGAGATTGTTCTAACTCATTTCATTTCTGTTTATGTTATGAATGTCTTATTGTTTATTCTGTGAAATTCCCACTGTGAGTAATGAAGGTTGTCATAAACAATAAGCTATCTTGTTGTTTATATTTTTATTAATGTTCATGTGTTCTGAAATAAATAACAGCTATCTACAATTGTTCATAATACATGTGCAGAAATGCATTATTCATTGTTAACAGCTAATTCTGCTCCCTAGGGATAGGGTAGTTAGTAATATTTAGTTTCTTGTTGTGTGTGATTTAGATGCAAGAGAGTTAAGATGAGAGGTAAGAACCTGTGCATCACATTGTGACACTCCTCATTATCTCTATCAATCTACATTTTTAGATAGGCACTTGCACATCATAACTTAAACAGAAAAACTAAAAATATACACAGTGGCCCGGGCCGTAACCAGTAAAACCTTTTAATTTGTTACTTGACCTATGGTAGTCGGACCCTAAACCGGACGGATTCCCCATACCAAATCGTAACGAGCTAGTTGGGAATGTTTATTAGGGAGAATCCCTAAATGTTGTTAGCTATGATTTTCCAGGCCTCAACAGGACCATAAGGAGGAAATCCGCCAGGCCCTCTAGGAACATTAGGCCCTCCAAAGGGAGGACCTTCGTAAGGTGGTCCTCCGGCACCCCCAACAGTATGTATAGGCATCCCTCCCATTGATGACATGTAGGACTAGTTGGGTTTCCCCCATGGAGTGAAAGTGTTACTAGGATATGGAATTCCATCATAAGGAATTCTTGTAGGGGTGGGTTGGTAATTGATATTTCCTATAGGTACTTGATTTGTTGTGTAACCATACCCCCAAGAGGTTTGATTATTTATAGGTTGTGCCCCTAAGGGATGACCTGAACTAGATGGGGGGTTAAGCACATTTGTACGGGTATCAGGGACATAGACTGTAGATTTCTCTATACTAGAGGTCTGTCCATGACTAGCTGCAATTCCAGTGACATGTAACATAGGTCGTGCCAGGGGTTTCCCCCGAGCACTAGAAGGTATTGATGAAACAGGAATTGAATGTTGTTCCCTAGGTGCAGAAGACCCGAGAGGATTTGGAATAGGCATAATATGGGAGGTGGTAGGGTTGGTAGTTTGACCTAGATTATGCAGAGTCACAACACGATCTAGAATAGGTTCAATGGGTTTCATAGAATCAGCAAGTGAGTGATATCCCCCAAGAAAAAATATTGGGAGAGATGGTGGTGTACCCAATATGTTATTTATTTTCTTCTCAAGTTCTCTTGCACAAAGAATAGCTTCCTGTTATTGTCTACCTTATTCTTCATTTGGTGAAATATCTTCAAAAGAGGTTGGATGGGTGCCAAACGAAGAAATGGCCTATCCCATAGAGGTATCCCAAAATGGAACATTGGGACCATAAACTGGATGGGTAATATCATCAACATGACCTTCTATAAGAGAATGGAATGAAATATTGCCCCTAGAAGGTTGTTGAACCAAGGGAGGAACATGCAAAGGATATGGATCTCTGCTTTTTGCAACCACATTTTCTTCCACTTGTGAGTTGGTAGCAGCTCCTTGGTCGATAGCTTCCATAGGATATTCTCCTGAAACAAGAATAAAATCGGGTGGAAAGCCCTATGCTCTTTTGGACTATCTTAATTAAGCTATTTTGTACAGTTCCTATCTAACCTAGGATCTCAAAACTAGGAAACACACCAAAAATTTCCCCACTCAAGCCATAGGCCAAACAAGCAAACTTAAATGGTAGGAGGAGTTTAGATAGTCTGGTCTCTCACGAGTATTGTCAAGAAGGTGCCACTCGTGATATACCATAAGGGAACGTGCGTAGTAATCTCCCTGAATGTTGTTTTCAGTGTATGGCTCCAAGTAAGATGACTAAAGGGCTTTTCTCAGATAAATAAGGTATCCTAGTGGGGTCTCCCGATATACACAAGGTATGTGGGAGCTCAAATTGGTAGTAGATATGTCTAATGCACAACTGTTCACAACAGGCCTTCCTATATACAATCGAGTACATGAAGTACATTTCTATATACCTCAAGGGTACATGAAAGTCCGTTCAATATACCGATGATACGTGGAAGAACCGCACGAGTCCCGAGATGTAGTGTGGATGAGTAACGACGGCTCCTATGCTTAACAATGCCCAAACACATATCTAGCCTATCACTCAAATTGCTATGTAAATTTTAAGCCTATAACTACCATTAATTTTAAAGTGGACGGTTAGGTGAATGCATGGAATTTTGACAAAAAAAGTAAAACCATGCAGATATGTAGATGCAAATATTTCAATTTACCGTTCGAGGTATGCCTACTTAAAGGAGGGAAAGAGCGTATTTTCTTTTTGTTTTGAAAACCAAAAATTACCAAACAACTACTTTGAACAAATCAAATCCAAAGACAAGCAACACATTCAAAACTCATTTTTCCTTTTTAAAGCAATCAGATGGGTAAGAGTCTCTCTTCCTAAAAGAAAAAAAACAAGCACTCTACATGCATATGTAATCCATTTTTTCGATTTTTCTTTTAAACATAGATAGATCTAACTTAAAACTACACTATTTTTTCTTTTGATGAGATAGTACTAATGCAAGAGGGATAAAAGAACAAAGAGAACTTGAAAGCTTGTGAGGCTAATAAGAGATCTAGTGCCCTATGCTCAGTAATAATAATGACCTAATCTCAATAATAATAATAAATTCTTTTCAAGAGAAAAAAGAAGTCCTCTATGGAAAAAATGAAATTAAGATGATAAGCAAGTGGTTTTTCTTTCAGTCTTTATAAATGAAATGAAAAGAGATCTAACTGAAACCTAAGTTTTCAAAAATTCCTTTCAGAATCACAACCAACAAGCATGAAAGCAAACGAATAATCAACAATCCTAATCTAGCTTTTGAATTTTTTCAATCAAACCAATTTTATCACAAAATTTTCAACCATGAGCATTCAGATTCAAACAAGCAATCCTGACAGTGCAGGGATCAAAGCAAGCTAACTCTACATTTTGCAAAAAATGACAAAAAACAAGTTTTGGAACAAGGCCTACCTGGCACCGCACTGGAGGGGTCTTGACAGAGTGGTTCTGGATGGACACCGCTTCTAGCTAACGAGGTTCAGGCGGTGGCACCGCTTATGGCTAAAGGAGCTTAAGCGGTGGCACCGCGTATTGCCTACAGCACATGTGCGATTCCTTGAATAAATCCAAAACACAAGGAGAACGATATTTCAAGTTAAAAATTGATCAAATCAAGGTAAAGACTGATGAATTGATAGTAAAACAGAGCATATAAGGTCAAAATAGTTCAAATATGAACAGATCTGAATGTTTTAAACCAAAACTCACTATGTCAGATGATAGCTCTGACTGAAGAGAGTGACAGACTGGAGCTTGGATTCGAACAAGTGTTCAAGGACCGAGGAAGATCAAATCAACTGAAATTTGCTTTGTTCCCCACTGGAGTCGCCATATTTGTAGTCAGGAATATTGTAGCTTTTGCAGACATAAGATGTTCCTCTGGTATGAATGGTTTAGATCTAGAACAAATGAGTGAACAACAAAGGATGAAGACCTTCCTTGAATGTTGTAAACACCTGGAATAATGCTTTGATGATGAAATTTTGTACCTACAAACATGTCAAACAAACAAGAACATCAAAGCTACCAGAACATTATTTACACATCCATACTAGTGACTAAGGAATCCAGTAACATATTGTCACAACCCCAATTTTTCGCAAAAATTTAAAATTTTTGAGTTAATAATAAATGTTATAACCTGCGGTTCTACTAACAGCAAACAGTTAGCCTAAAGATCAGTTAAGTAAGTGGTTTCTTAACAGTTTATTTTTCGTAGCAGGATAAATATATTTTTGTGTGTTATTTGCTTCAATTTACTGATTAGCTCTTTTATGTCAACAGATGGAATCTACTTTTAGATCTGGGGCTTACTTAGCATTCATGCTAATGCAGATGAATACTTTTTCTTACAGGTTTTTACAGGTATGATCAATCGAGTATGTATTTTTAAAATATTTATTAGTGTCAATAGTATTTTGTTTGCAAATTAAAAAGCTTAGTACAATAAGCTTCTAAACACTAGACAACTCCTGTAAGGTAAAATCATTTGATTTTCATTAATTGTTCAAATAAACAAGCTTGGAAAAAGTGTAATGACAGTACAGCATAATTGAGAAATTATCACTAGACTCTCATATATGTATATTTCTTCTTTAGTATAAGTGGTTAGTAATACTCATAAACATTGTTTTACTTGACAATATTTTCCAATATTATCTTGTCTTGCTTGTATAATTATTGTCCCCTAATTTATTTCTATAGGATACTCATAACCTATTATCTTATAAATAGTAAGAAATTTTGAATGTAGAAACTATGACCATTATACTCTTCTAGAAGATCTTAAGGCTACCCATACTTTGTTCCTAGGTATAACTCTGAGTTCTACTTACTTTTGAAAAAGTAATAGGATTGTCCTTATTCCTATAATCAGTTTTATCTCTATAATTATCTTACTATCCACTAGACACTTTGCATGGACATAAAGCCAAGTTGGAAATACTCCCAGGTATTAACAAGGTAATGTCACATAAACTATACAACATAAATTTGTGATAATACTTTTATCTTCAAATTTGTACTACTTCATAATTTCGATGCTACGGGAGTTATCGGTTCATTTATAATTCTTAGTTATGCATACATGACTTGTTTGATGAACCATCAATCTACAAAAGTTTGTTCGTGTCACATATTCAATTCTATCCTTAACTTCTTGGCATTATTATAAGATACTAACTATAGATGTCAAACTTAGAAATTTCCTAAGTAAAAAGGGTTTACTATGCCCAAGATATAAATGAGTGGTATATCCATGGTTAACTTACGAAGCACTCAAATCCCAACCTTCATCATGTTCAAGTTTGCAAGGAACAACTCAAGGGTCTTAATGCTTTGCTACTAGAGTCGCCACCATCTTGTAATATTTATCATGCACTCTAGTAAAACTATACTAAAGACTTAACTATATCCTAATCTAAAAACATAACATATATCATATGCTATCTAACTTATTAAACACAAGTTAGAAAATAGTTATGCCATCGTTTAACTCGTTATGGTAATGTCTAAAACAATATATGTTGTTGTAGCAAGGGTTTTTGCTTATTCCACGTCTGGTTATGCTTATGGTTATACGTGACACCAGGCTTGGTCAACATAAACTCTTCCACGATAATAATTTGGTGATTAGGTACATATAATACATAATGTAAATGATTAGAGGGTTGGCTCCAAATTATTAGGCTGTCGTTATAGTTTTACCCCGCGCTGCAAAATCAAACAAATAATATATTTCTCCATGCAGAAACTATGGATCACGACCCTGGTTGTTGAATAAATTTAAGGCTACGTGGAGGAATCTTGTTCATGTGTAAAGAGTATAAAACACTCTAGAAACCTAACCTAAAGCATTGTTGTCCCGCAATCTACGCTGCTTGAGCGTTGCTTGGGCTCGTCTTCCATGGCCACCGTCGTTCTCCTGGTTACCATCACATTATACCTTGACTCTATGCTGCCTCCATCCTCCATTGAGTGGTTTTTATTGCTAGTTCTTTCTTTGTCAATCGTGAAGTTGTTCTTTCTACTGTTTGTGTTTCGCTGCCTATTAAACCTTCTCCCCAAGGTCTGTGTAGTTTGGTGAATCTTCAGTTTCCTTCTCGGCTCTTCATAGCTTGCTACTGTGTGAGGTTTTTTAAGAGTTGATAGGTTTCTCACTGTACCATTTGTAGGTGATAGTGCTCACAAAATGGTTCACCAACTCCCAGTGACAAGTAAAGATTATACAACCTTTCTTTTGTACACAGCAAGTTTCGATACAGAAAATACTTTCAAGCTTTTTATATGTATGATGATTTGCTGACAAGGGTTTACACTTGCTGCAGGTGCTCATTGAAGTGCGGCTCGTACAGGGATAAGAATATTACGCTTGCAATAGTCATGGCTCGTGGCTCCATTTCGGGTAAGCCTTGTGGTTTGAAGGATGGGTTCTCTCCTTAAAATGTAGTTGGGGTGGTCATTGGACTCACCCAAGGTTTGAATACCCTTTCTTGTCTTGCCACGAGTTATATTGTGTTTTTTTTATACTGTTACAGGTTATTATAAGCATGCTTTTAAAATGAAACCCTTGATAGGGTGGATACGCTTTGTGAGTGTAGTGATTTTGGTCGAAGCTTGGCTTCACAGTCAGTTTTGGATGTGTACTTGCAAAGATAGCTTCGCTGCAACTTGCTTTTGATTGCTAGACGTTGAGCTGTACTCTGTAAAATTTAAGGTTTATACCCTTTTTGAAAATTAATGAAGTTAAACTCTGTTTGTAATAATTGTGTTAGTTTAATTTAATTTGTATCTATGGATTACTTAGAATACAAAGTTAAAGAACCTCCATACTTATCACTATTCTTTATCTTTACACAGTTCTACAAAAGTATAATGTAGTTTACAGTATTTACTTAAAACCATAAGTTACTTCTGTCCTTTAGCTATTAAAGCTCAGTAAGGACTACTGTAACCTTTATCATATTATTTAATTATAGTTCAATAGATATAGGAAGATTAATTGTTACTAAAGGGAAAAGCTATCAATAATATATTTATATCTATTCTTATCATAAACTATTAACTTTTAGTTGATAAGACTAATTCTTCTATTTTCAAGTAAAAGTACAGTTTATGTAAATAAATACTGTGTAGAAAATAATTGATAAAATTTACCTACTAATCTCAATCAGTACTATGAGTAATATTTTGTATTAACATGCTATTTGCACAGTCTATTTCTAATAACATGTCTGCAAACAATTTAATAATCTTTCTAGAAAGCATCTATCTATTAAAAAGTAACATTTCACTACTCTGAAAACATAAATATTCATTTCATTTATAATCCTATCATACTTCATTTACTTAAACAAACTACCTATGCTAGAGTACGATCTGGATCACTCCAGATGGGGGAAAACACAGGTAGGATTTATCTTTCATCACAGTACAGATTTAATCTAGAATAACTAACAGGTTTTAACACAACATATCATAACATCATTCATTTACTGATCATACATAGAGATAAACTATAAAACAGGAATTAAAAGATAATGAAACCTTTCTTTAAAGCTGGAGGACAACAGCAATGGGAGGCCGTTCTTCCCTACCAACTCCCAGGGAGCGCTAAAACAACGACTTCTCAGGATCCCCAAGCCTGATCTGGTCTGCTTGGCTGGAACTAGGTAGAGCAATCAACAAATTATGAGTTCTAAGACTCAATACCAATTCTGCATACTGCAGTGAGATCTTTCAGCTGCAAATTTGTACTAGATCAAATTCCTGCAGTTTACCCCTCAAACACCTTCCTTCAATTTCCCTTTCCCAATAAATTCCTTGAAGTGCATTCACCTGAATGATTCTTCTCCTGGAATGAGCAGCCTCAGCTCTCTACATTGGGCACTTTTAGTAAGATTTCCTAGGTCTTTTTGGGTTAGTTGTCACTAAT
>LPNX010692014.1:6955-43407 GCA_001517045.1 Pseudotsuga menziesii | reverse complement strand
CCCCAAATGTAGGGAAGTTGCCACCTGCAACATAGGAAGTGTTTGAGGATGCTGCCACTTGTCTTTTTTCTCTCCACCTAGTTCCTTCCACCACTTGACGAGTAACACTCTTTTTAACAGCTCTCCCAGGCTTTTGTCTCCACTTTTATATATTAAAAATTAAATATTCAAAATTACATTCCACATCCTTGACTCTGCTGAGTCATCAGTTTCCACTTAGCAATAAATTTAACATAATGTTTGGGAATAATATCAAAATAAGATAACATTATTTTACAAAATTGGGGCATGTGACACATATACATGCGAGATCAATACAACAAATATGTGGGATAGAAATCTTCTTTGCATTAAGAAATGAATGAAGAATCTTACAACCATTTCCTTAGTGTTGACAAACTCCTCCACAAGGAAAACACCTCATCTGCAATAGTTCCAACTTGCTCTCTTGTGCTCTCTAGTGGATTGGGCTAGATAGTTAATTCAACATCCTAACAATACCATTCAGTTCACCCCACTCAACTATGGATATGAGCTTGTATTTATAAGTCCATGAGGTGGCTCTAAGATCCTACCACGAGGGAGGTCAACTCCAACTAACCCATATTGATAGGGATAAGGGAGGACACGAGGCTCATGTTCTAGAATCCTCGACAATCTTCTATTTTTCCATTTTTACCAAGGGTACCGCTTTTATTTCCTTATGACACAGCAGTTCAAGTGAGAACCGCTTAAATAACAAAACACATCCGTGGTGGCATTGCTTCTCTATAAGAGGACATAGGCGGTGTTGAACAAGGTACCACTCATCAGCCAAAAGGAAAGAGCAGTGCAAGGTTTTTTCATGTAGAATTAACATCCAGAGCAAGTTTCCACTCCAAGTTTGGGATTTAGGGTAAACATAGGGTGTTATGGATCTCATCACATGTTGGTGATAGGATTTGGGTATAACGGCTTGCATTATTATGCTTATGGTTGGCATTTATACCAACTATCCATAAAAGTAAAAAAGGGTTAAAATTTCACCTTTCATAGGTCAACTATGAGCATATAAGGTTAGGTTATATAAAATTAACATAAGGATAGTCTTCTCAATATATCTAGCCATCCAATTTCCAAAAAAATTTACTATAAACATTTAATAGGAGGGTTTGGTTTGAGAGTACATCAAAACATGTAGAGAATAATATTACTCTATTATTATATAAATTCACACCAATGGGATCTTGTCCATCATTGTTATGGATTGGGGATAAGGACTGGTGCAACCCATTTGGAGATCTAAACATTATACCTATCATAAATATGACAAATTTTGTATGAGATATCTGTGGTGCAATATCTATGGTGAAATGTTTGAACTTTGTAAATTGAAGTTTTTATAAGTCTATATAAATCTGAATCTGGGGAAATCCTAATAGTCTTCTTTGTGTGCTTGCTGAGATTGTTAGTGATTCAGTCTTGGCTGTGTAATCTGATTTTGTATCCTTTTAGTACTATATGTTGATCCTGTAGGGCTGTATCACATGACATATTGATGTTGTGTTATCAATGGTTTTTGTTTTCCAAGGAAAAAATCTTTATCTTTGATATTTCAATGTTTGAAATCAGAATATACATTTTTTAGCCTATGGGATCTTGAAAAGATACATATGTTCTATTTCAAACTATCATAATAGCTATTTATCCTAGTCTTCCATAATCAACAAAATATTTGGTGAATTCTATATGACAGATTTGTGGTGTAACATGTATGGTGAGATACATTTTTTTGTCCCAGGTAAAAAACATACTTCTTATTTCATAACAGAAATAGAATACATTCTATATCATCCTCTTCTTTACTGGCTCAGTAAATATTATCTTTTTCAATAACCGATAGATAACATTTAGCCTATTTACCATTTTGGCTTCCAAGCCTAAATATGTCAAGAAGGGTCACTGGCCAAAGTATAGATAATCAGCCATTTAGTTCCAGAGTAGGCTATTGAAAGAGGATTTTGTCAAAAATGATTTTTCATTCCTAGCTTGCAATTTTATGCTTATGGCTTGCATTTTACACAAAGTGTCCATAACAATTAAAAAAGGTTAAAATTGCACCTTTCATAGATCGAGTGTGAGCATATGAGGTTAGGTTATATAAAATTAACGCAAGGATAGTCTTCTCAATATATCTAGCCATCCAATTTCCAAAAAATTTTACTATAACCATTTAATAGGAGGGTTTGGCTTGCGTTTTTATTAATCTAGGTGGATATTTCATAAATACAAGACAACCATGTAGTGTTTATGCACAACATGCACTTTCTGAACCCAAATTGAAAAAATAAATGTATAATAATGTGGAAAATAGTAAAACATACAATTTACAACTAACATCAGTCAAAAATACCCAATACTTAGGGTTGGGAGGGCATTTCTTTGATCTAGGTAAAACTGGGTTGAAAACACAAAAGTCAAGTCATTTTTTCAATTTAACTCTGGACAAATGAAACATAATTTAAAAAAACTGAAAGAGGTTTTTGTCAAAAATATATCTATCTTCAACCCCATTGTGTTCTTTTCAATTGATGACAATTGTACAAACTGTGGCATGCACTTTCCTAAGCCCGTTTTTTAATATTTACACACTATTTTTTACATAACAACTTAGAATTTCAGTCATTAATTTTGAATTTATCCAAGATACTTGCAATTTTAGTCATTCATGTTCAATTTAACTGTTATGCATTCATAGCTTGCATTTTTATGTGTATGGCTTGCATTTTACACCAAGTGCCCATAACAGTCAAAAAGGGTTAAAACTGCACATTTCATATGTCAATTGTGAGCATACAAGGTTAGGTTATATAAAATTAACACAAGGATAGTCTCCTCAATATATCTAGCCATCCAATTTCCAAAACCATTTACTATAAACATTTAATCAGAGGGTTTGGCTTGCATTTTTATTAGTGTAGGTGGATGTTTCATAAATACAAGACACCCATGTAGTGTTTTTGCACAACAAGCACTTTTGGAACCCAAATTGAAAAAATAAATGTATAATAGTGAAAAATACCCAATACTTAGGGTTGGGCGGGCATTTCTCTGATCTTGGTAAAAATGGGTTGAAAAGACACAAGTTTTCATTTTTTTTATTTAACTCTGGACAAATGAAACATAATTTTAAAAAACTGAAAGAGGTTTTTGTCAAAAATATATCTATCTTCAACCCCATGGTGTTAGTTTCAATTGATAACAATTGTACGGACTGTGGCGTGCATTTCGCTTAACCCGTTTTTGAATATTTACACACTATTTTTTACGTAACAACTTAGAATTCCAGTCATTAATTTTGAATTTGTCCAAGAGACTTGCAATTTTAGTCATTAATGTTCAATTTAACTGCTATGCAATCCAATCTTGCATTTTTATACTTATGGCTTGCATTTTACACCGAGTGTCCATAACATTAAAAAAAGGTTAAAATTGCACTTTTCATAGGTCGGTTGTGAGCATATGAGGTTAGGTTATATAAAACTAAGACAAGGATAGTCTTCTTAATATATCTAGCCATCCAATTTCCAAAACCATTTACTATAAGCATTTAATAGGAGGGTTTGGCTTGCATTTTTATTAATGTAGGTGGATATTTCATAAATACAAGACAACCATGTAGTGTTTTGCACAACAGGCACTTTCTGAAACCAAATTGAAGAAATAAATGTATAATAATGTGGAAAATAGTAAAACATACCATTTCCAACTAAACTCACTAAAAAACCCCAATACTTAGGGCTTGGCAGGCATTTCTCTAATCTGGGTAAAACTGGGTTGAAAACACAAAAGTTTGAAAACAGTCATTTACGCAATGGCAATTGAAAATGAGGAGTTGCGTTCAATAGTGTTCTCAATATATCTAGCCATCCAAATTCCAAAACCATTTACTGTGAGTGTTTGGTTTGAGAGTAGATCAAAACATGTAGAGAAAAATATTACTCCATTACTATATAAATTCACGCCAATGGGATTGTGTCCATCATTGTTATGGATTGGGGATGAGGGATGGTGCAACTAACTTGGAGATCTAACATTATACCTATCATAAATATGGTGAATTTTGTATGAGAGATCTGTGGTGAAATGTTTGAACTTTGTAATTTGAAGTTTTTATAAGTAAATATAAATCTGAATCAGGGGAAATCCTAATAGTCTTCTTTGTGTGCTTGTTGAGATTGTCAGTGATTCAGTCCTAACTATGCACTCTTATTTTGTAGCATTTTAGTATTATCTGTTGATCCTGTAGGGCTGCATCACATGACATATTGATGTTGTGTTATCAATGGTTTTTGTTTTCCAAGGAGAAAATATATATCTTTGATATTTCAAAGTTTGAAATCAAAATATACATTTTTTAGCCTATGGGATCTTGGAAAGATACATAGGTTCTATTTTCAAACTATCCTGTTGGGCCCACTATATGTCAGTTAATTAAAACTTAACATGCAGAGTGCTAAACATAAATTATCAACCCGAGGAAGCCTTTTATTTCAAAGATATCGTGCAAGATCTATGCAAGCACAATTTCTACCTGGCATTGTTATATATTGGTATGCAATTGAAACTGTTTGTAAACAAGGTCACAAATTCTTAAAACCTATTCATAAATCCAAACTGTAAACCTAATCACACTTCAACAGAATCAATTCTTATGAAACAAGATCTAAATACATAAACTTGGAAGCAATGCTAATTTGGTCAACAATCTATCAAGATGAATTAACATGAAAACAACTATGATAAATCTAATAAAAGCATGAACTAAATAATAAAAACAACTATGATCAATTTAATGGATGAAAGAATGAATTAAAAAATATACAAAATATACAAAATAAAACACCTGCAATCAACACTACCAGCATCTGCTCAGGGAAGAGGGCTCTTCCTCCACTGAGCAGAGCTGGATCTCCACAATGAAAGTCTACAACTCCATAATTAAGAAACTGCCAGCATGCATTATCAGAATAGAATGATTACAAGAGATCTGGATCAAATCCTACATCATAATATTGCTTTCTATCCCCCCCTCAATGAGATTGATTACATATTTATACATAAAATTATCTCATGGAAATGATGAACTGAACCCCCAACTTCTGATTTGTAATAGCTAAAACACGGTTGTAGCTACTAACAACTTTGGAACTAGCTGCAATAGTAAATCTAGAAAATACCCTCTTGAAGAACTGCCTATATATTACAAACTGTGGCTTTGTTTGGCAATTTCCTTGAGATTTAGGTAAATGAGGTTGTTACACATAAAACCCATGTCTCTAATTTTTGAGATGCTTTGCCATATGCCCGTAAATCAAAATGCGAATCAAGGTGTTCTTATATGGCAAGCATTTTCGGTTAAGGCTGTAACAGCTAGCTGTGCGCGTCCTGTATGTGACAAATCACTCCACAACCCATCATTAGTAAAATTATGCATAATAGTCTTCAATTCATCTAAGATAAAGGAAAATAATCATTATTAACCACTTAAAACATCAATGGAAGTAGTATGTTGTTTTACACATAGCTTACAACAAATGGATGGAAAATTGAATGATAAATGGGTGATAATGGGAAGCAAATGGATGAAATATATGTTAATAAGTGATGGAAAAATGGACAATTCCAAGGCCCAAGATCTCTCCCAAACTAAACTTGTTGCACGTCCTCATGCAACCCAATACATGTGTAACATCCAACTAGAAGAACTCATTCACTTGTTCCTTCATTTTACCATTTGCACAGTTGCAGCCAGAAGAAATGGAAAGTTTAACAGAAATTTGCAGAGTCACATCTGCTTAGAGGAGGATTTAATATAAAATTTGGTAGTGTCGCAGCTGCTTAGCAGAGGATATAGCAGAAATTTAGCGGAGTCACAGCTTATTTTTAGCGGATAATTTAGCGAAGGTTTTAGCAAAGATTTTGGCGAATTCGCAGCCCAAATAGTGCTAAATTTAGCAACGAATTTGGCGGAGCCGCAGCCCAAAGATCACTAAATTTAGCGAATCATTTGGCGAAGATTTTGGTGGAATCACAGCCTAAAGAGCGCTAAATTTAGCGGAGAATTTGGGGGAGTCACAGCTACCTAAAATGGGAAAATAGGCAAAAATTTTACAGTGTTGTAGCTGCATGGAATGGAAAAAATGAAAGATTTTATGAAGTTGCAGCTGCACGAAACGGAAAAAAATGAAAGGTTTTACGGAGTTGCAGCTGCATAGAATGGGAAAAGGGCAATATTTTATGATGTTGCAACCTTTTGAATAGAAAATTTCTGAAGTCATTTTATCCCAAACGATGAACTGGGTTTGGCTGAAATTTTTCAGGAAGATTTACACTAGTCCAATGCACCAACACACCAAAAAACAAAGATACCCACATCATGGATTTTGAGAAAAATGTAAATTAGCTGTAGGTGATTATGGCCATTTTCTCAAAAACCGTACATTGGATTGGGATGAAAATTATAAGGCTTGTTCATCTTGGTATCAGGCACTTCTTGTCCAAAATCCATGAGAATCCAACTTACCAATTTCAAGATATGCCCATTTCAATGTCCACACTTTTGTAGATGAACATGAATCAAAATGTGTTGCAACTAAACTTTTTGAACCAATATTTCACAAAATATAAACTGGGTTAGGCTGAAATTTTCTAAGCATGTAAATACCATTCTAATGCATCTCCATGCAAAAAATTGGAGAAACCCACATCGCAAATTTTGTGAAAAATGCATATTGGCTGTAGGTGATGATGGTATTTTTCTCAAAAATCGTGCACTGGATTGAGCTGAAACTTGCCACGTTTGTTCTTCTTACCATGATTCTTTTTCTCTCAAAATTTCATGAAAAAATAGCTCACACTTTGCAAGATATCCTTAAATAAATTTCTGCACTTTTGTCAAACACCGTGGGGAAATAAAAGCATGAACTTGATTGCAAAAATTGCTCTCAGCATCCACTCATCTGGTTGATTGGATATAGGTTTTAATGTCAATGCAGAGCCATGACGGAGCAGATTAAATGATAGTCATATCATCTTCAAAATATATTAGAATGAAAATAGATGATTGTAAGCTATGACTCCACCTTGGGTGATAATATTCGATCTTGGTTTGAACAGAGCATGCAACCCATCAAATTTACAATGGATTGAGGAGGGACAAGTGCAATATATATCATTGTGTGCATTATGTCATCAATTACCTTTAGGACATTGCACCAGATGCTGCTTGTTTATCCATAATCTCCCCCAAACTGAATATTTTACATGTCCTCAGGTAAAGGAAGAGATAATATGTTCTTCCCTTGGTACAAGTTGTCTTAAAACTTCACTTCTTTGCTGCGCTTTTCCATGACACAAGATTTCTACTACTTCCCACTTCTGTAATCATAATTTTTTATAATTGGTGTGAGAACATTGTCCATCCATTTGCAAACTTTTCTCAAATTCCATTTTTCATTAACTTACCTTGCATTCATTGGTTTAGATAACCATCATGAGATCAAGTGAACTTTGGGAACTTTGCTTTCTTGTATCTGCACTACCACTTCCAACATCCATTTTTTTATGTATGTGCTAACTGGAAACACATACTTGACTTACAAAAATGACTGTAGGCTGCCTGAAAATGACTGTATGCTATTTGAAAATGACTATGTGAGCTCGATTTTGATTCCACATGGTTGTAGTTAAGTGCTCATAATGTATTGCAAAAAAAATAAAATTACAATGCATTGGAAATCTTCATATGAGCAAGAGATCACATTTTCAAATTTCCTTTTATGATGACCCAAGACGTTCCATATGTCACAAGTGCCAAAAAGGATATCGGTAATCTTCACAAGCCAAACTCTACTACAGGAATTATCATTCATGGGAAATAAAAGAGTTTTAGAACCATTTTCACATCAAATTCATAACTCTTAAGAGATATGGAAAATTCTATTGCAATAAACCAAAGTAAATTTCATCCATTCTCATGGTTGAATGAAGGCTACTAGAATGTTCTTTGGCTATGCCCTTATTGTGGAGTGGTTTGTAACACTTCAAATAATGCCAAACATTGTTCAAACACTTCCATAGACTCCCTTCTAAGACTCTAGTAGCATTCTGAATATACACTAGAGATTTTGGAACCCATGTTATCCAAGATGCACACCATAATTTCCTGTATCTGATGCTCTTGGGTGCACTTTTTTCTATGACAACTTCTGGAACTTTTGGCACAAGAAACCCCATATGCAATATGAATGAGAAGATAATTAATGGTTTTTTTTTCAAACACCAAGAGTGTTGCATACTTGCTGAAGATAGCTACATCAATAATAATCAGGACTGATACTAATGGATAATCTAAGCTTAAAATGACTATGATTTTTAATGAGCAAGGATCAGATTTGTTTGGCTAGTGAGAAAGTATGTCTATATTCCAATCAACAAAAGCCAATCATTTAAGTTTTATGAGAACATATGTAAATCAAATCTGATTGTATATCAACCCATAGTATCAAAATGTCAACTCTAACTTTTCAACAGTTGTGTGTAAGTGAACTAATATGTGCATCAATAAATCACTAAGCAATTCATAACTCATAGTGCATTTCCTTCCCTATTGTATGGGAGCATACTCTTATGAAGGAATGACTTCTACAACAGTTTCTTCCACTATAGGTTCTAGTGTTTAGCCTATCCTTTTCTTTCAATATGTGTATCAACTGCTTTATTTCTCCCCACTATTTTTATGTGGAAATAGAGCATCGTTTCTTACTGCTGGTTCTTGTGTGGCAGCAACAAGACTTCTTTTCTTACTGTTGGCTCTTGTGTGGTAGCAGCAGGACTTCCTATTGTTGGTTATTGTGTGACAACAATAAGGTATCCTTTGATTATTTTCATGCCTGGACAGTTGGGTTGGTGAGATGTTGGGTAGGACTTGGGTGAGTGGGAAAGGATTGGAATTAATGGACATAAAATACTATATAAAAAATGGAAATGGCTAATGCTTAGTGGTTCTTCATGGCATTTCCCTAAATCTTTAATAAATCAAAAACTCATGCTATTTTATCTCAATTTTTACCTCCATGGAAGCCTTGGTTGACATGAATGGACCGGTGTATGTTGGAGCTATATAGGTCAATCTGATGCTAAGAAAGATGTATATGAGAGTTGACACTAGATGAGGATGAATTTGATCGATGTTGTGGTAGTTGCATGTAAGACTAGCTGCTTAGAAAATTGATGAGGATAAATTCTACCATAGAAGGAGAAAGCCCATTCTCTTATTCTGAAAATCAACTGCTGAAATGAAAATGGAAAGGAATTGCAAGACTACTGAACAAATGATGTTGCAAGTCATTTTTGAAACCATTAGATCAAATAATCTTCAGCTGCTACAAAACCAAGGTACAATTCCTACCATGCGAATGAATGTGTTGAAGTCGAGCATGGAAAGAAATCATTGGATTACCATCCATTAATGTATGTCGTTAACCAATGTGAAGTAACTCACCTTTGATGACAGTGAGCTCTAAAGTACCTTAGTGCATCTTGATAGGTACGAATGGATTTGCTGGAGTCGAGTCACCTGCAATATTTGTCAATCAAGAGGAATTGATGAATCCCCATTATTAACAATAAGGAAATCTGCCATTGATTCATGCAGTTACCAAGGCACTATAAAACTCTAATATCAATCCTCGATGATGTGTCGGAGTCGATGGGATAAGACCATTGGAAGGTGGACCTTAATGAATTGTACATCATCCAATACAAGTACAAAATAAATGATTATGAAGAATCATAGTGAAAAATAGAACCAACATGAAACTCAGAAGTGGAAAGTATATGTGAAGTCGTGATGTAGTAGTGATGGAAAATAAAACGGTTAAGGTGACTAAATAAGCAGTGAAAAATGGGACTTCGACATGAATGGATTTTTAGGGTTTTGAAATGAGGAGGGTGGATGAATCTACCATAGTTTAATTGGCTTCTTGAGGGGTTTCTTTCGGCAACAATTGGTATGACAGGTGTCTAAAAAGGATTCTTGACATGTAGCAATGAGACTTGACTTCAAAAACATTGGAATCTATATGGTTTTCACATCAATATCTCCATTTTTTATGTGCTCAATCCATTTGCAAATTGAGAAAAATTCTTCAAGAGTCACTCGTGCATGTATTGACCTTTTTCTTTTAAGGACCTGCAAAAACCTAGCATTTGTCTACAATTAAACATCAGATGATGGAAGAAGAGATATAATTGATCTCTCTTCACCCAACACTTATGAAAAAAAAAAAATTACTTATAAAACAAATCCAAACAAAAATGAACAAAGCAAAATCCATTTTATACCTGCGGGAGAGCAATGTCCATCTAGACTCACCAACAATATTCGGATCATAGCTTCTTCGTTCCTTGTCCAATTTGAGTGATTCCAAATCCAAAAGAAAGTAAATTCATAGGTATATTTCCCTTAGCAACATGTTTTTAAAATTCTATGTAATGATGTTCCAAATCACTCAATAACAGCCTCCATGACAAAGTGTTTTTTCGAATTCTGGACTAGGCCAACAGTCACGGTTTTAGGCTTAAATTTTTCATTTGATAACAGATTGATGTGATTCCAATTGAATATGAAATTAGATTCATGTAGGTATATCCATTATAAATAGGTTTTGGATACAATAATAATTGATGGGTCAAATAATCCAATGAACAGTATAGAAAACAAAGTTTTAGGAATGTTGATTTGTGATAGGAAGTCGGTATTTTGGTCATAAAATAGGCATACGATATAAGAATTGAGTGATTCAAATTGATTTGTAAACTATATTCATAGGGTAATATAACATTGAAACAGGTTTTCATGATATGTCTACTAAGGCATCCAAAAATTGACTGTCCCACCTCTGTTCCTAAGCGGCCTGCTTGACACCCCGTTAGTATTTTGGCCATAAAATTTTTGATCGATACCCAATATTAAAAATTCAAATTGTTTTAGAAACTAGATTTAAAGGGATACTTGGGATGTAAATAGGTTTTAAAAATAATTCCATTTTGTCTCTAAAAAACGGACTGTCTCGATTGTGTTTCAGTAAAATTTTCAAGCCAAAATGTCACCAAAATTTAATAAATAAAATTTGACCCCCCAAAAGTGACCGAAATAGGTGTAAATGTTTTTAATGATGTAAATTTAAATATAACATACACCCATACCAAAAATTTCAAGCATTGAGCACCTATATTGACTTACACAGTCTGTTGCAGCCACAACTGCAACTCTTTAAAAATGACATAATGTTGAAATAAATCATGTGTATTTTTATGGATGTGTTATATATAAATGAAAACCAAATACATGCCATGATCTGCAATACACATGTGTCTCAATCTTAGAAATTCTCACCTGAAGTATAGTCACAGCTGGGTGTTGCAGCTCACTGTCACAGCTAGGTGTTGGTGATAGCTGGTATTGCAGCTCACTGTCATAGCTAGGTGTTCCAGCTCACTGTCACAGCTAGGTGTTTCAAATAAGAAATTCATGCCAAAGTTCAAGCTTGAAGGGTTCCATAATCATTGGCCCATTTTCCCGTGGATCCTTCATTCATATTTTCTAATTACTGTAATTTTGTTTTAAGGAAAGTTTGTTTTTTTTTTTGTAACAAATAGAGACAAATTAAATTTTGAACATTGAAGACAAAAATGATTTAAGCATCTTTCTCAAATAGTCAATAATTCAAAAACATTCTTTAAAACATCTCATACCCATTCCTTATCTTTCTACTTTCTGATCTTCCAGATCACAACAAGGCGCGGGAAGAGAGCATACTTAATCAAAAATAAAAACTTAAAACAAAAGCATGGTTTTATTCTGTTACTCTATCCTACCCTATTATACTTGGAAATATAAAATAAATGTTCAATTGTATGCATATTTTCAATGGATCCACTTTCGAAGAAGTGACTCAAGTAGGCTCATACTCCCAACAGAAAAATATAACTTTATGAATGCTAAGATATGAGAGATCAACTTCCCTTGAAATGATGGTGCCAAGAATTGGTGAAGTCTGGAATGATGCTGCAGACTTATGACAGATTGAAACCAAGCTTCAATATAGTCTTTGTTCCCTTGATTTCTCATGGATGTTACACCATGAATCTCCTTAGTAAACTGATCTTCCTCAATGCATAAGAGATTCAGATCTAATAATGTAAAGGATGCTTCAATTTTTGGTTCCAATGTTCATTTGTCATCAAATGTTACGTGTGGCATGTTGATCTTATCTGCTTGCTTATGAGGACTAAAAGAAACTCCATCTACAAATCTTGGATTTAAAACATGTTCAGGACTTGTATGGATTTGCTACAACAATGTACTGTCTTTTTGCAGCCGTGTAGGTAAGGTAGAATAAGAGGAAAATGTAGGAAGATTTTGTAGTTCAGCATTGTAAGCATACTGTATTGCTTTATTATGGTTAGGGTGAAGGGTAGATTGGATAGGAAATTGTGCTAGATACCAAGGATTTGGATGAGAAAATAGATGTGGCTGATGTAGAGGATTGGTTTGTGGGGTTGATATTGAAGGACAAAGTTTTGTTGCAGCATGAGAGAGAGTGGCCATGTGATCATAAGATAGGCCATTCCAACCTTGTGGATAAGGTAGGTAAGAGTTAAATTGAGGTTGCAACAGCTTCCATGGTGGAAGAGTATTCAATGATTGAGTATGAGAGTGAGGAAATGGAGGGATAGAATTTTGAACCATAGATGTAGGCCATGGTTGCCATGACTATTGTAATGAGTTGGCTGCGACTCCCAGATCTCTTTGATATGTTTCTTCCATCCTTGGTAAGGAGGGACAATGATATATGGAATGATTAAAGTCACATATGCCAAAAATTGTGGGACTATCTAGAGGACAATCCATTGCAAGATGTTTCTTCTGACACCGAGGGAAAACTATTTCTTCAAATTCCTCATGCTTTTACTTAACCTACAAAAAAACCAATTTTTAATTTAGTGAATCATTGATATCACCATTAGAATTTTCAAATAAATTACTGATTTCAGCTCGTAAAACTCTTGTTTTTGCAGCAAATTTCAAAAATAGAGATAAAAGTTCCTTAGAATTCTTACCGGTCTTGAAGTTTCCTCTTGAATAACTTCTACATAATTCATAAATATCATCATATGCTAACTGAAATACATTACATGTTCCTATCAGATTTAATATTTCTAAATATTCATCTTAAATTCGCTTGAGTAGAAGTGTTTTTAAGGTCTCCTTCCCTAGTTTCCTTTGTTTGGATATTTGGAGGTTATATTGAAAGCATTCCATGTATTCTTCAAAACTCTCTTCTTCTCCTTGTGTCATTTCGAAGATGTCTTTATATATCCTGCAATAATCTTGGTACCTTTTCAAGAATACATGTTTCATGTCTTCCCAAGTTTGTATACAATTCCCACTGAGGCTCATGAACCGTCGAAGGGCTGCTCCTTTTAGAGTAAGGGGAAACACATTCAAATTTTTATCATTAAAACAATAACCATATCCTCTACAAAGTATTTCGAATTGAAATAAAAATACATCAGGGTATTCATTTTCCAAACCGTAAAAATTTGGTTGAACATGTGGGGTGATGCTTTTCGTTGGTGTCACTCTTCCTGAATCTCTGATGAGAAATTCAAAGGTAACAAAATCTGCATCTTTCTTACCTACCATCTCTTCATTATATTCTTTGTGTGCTATCTTGAGGCTCCTCCTTTGAATGTTCCTGTCAACTTGTTAATGGAATGGGTGGTGCTTACAACACCACCAAGGGGAATGATAAGATTTATGCTCCAAAGATTGAAAATAAAATAAAACTAAATGCAAAGACAGAAAATTCACACTCAAAGTAAATTCAATAAACTCAAATGTAATCATGCAACCTACATGCCCTACTTTAACAATGCATCTACAAAACAATGTCAGATGTACTTTTGCACCATTGATAACTCCCTCGGCAACGGAGCCAAAATGTTGGGCCCACTATATATCAGTTAATTAAAACTTAACATGTAGAGTGATAAACATAAATTATCAACTTGAGGAAGTCTTTTATTTCAAAGCTATCATGCAAGATCTATGCAATCGCAATTTCTACTTGACATTGTTATCTATTGGTATGCAATCGAAACCGTTTGTAAATTAGGTCACAACTTCTTAAAACCTATTCATAAATCCAAACTGTAAACCTAATCACGCTTCAACAAAATCAATTATTATGAAACAAGATCTAAATACATAAACTTGGAAGCAATGCTAAGGTGGCCAATGATCTATCAAGATGAATTAATAGGAAAAAACTATGATAAATCTAATGAAAGCATGAACTAAATAATAAAAACAACTATGATCAATCTAATGGATGAAAGTATGAATTAACAAATAAACAAATCTACAAAATAAAACACCTACAATCAACACTACTAGCATCTTCTCACGGAAGAGGGCCCTTCCTCCACTGAGCAGAGCTAGATCTCCACAATGAAAGTCTACAACTCCATAATTAAGAAACTACCAGCATGCGTTATTAAAATAGAATGATTACAATAGATATGGATCAAATCCTACATCATAATATTGATTTCTATCCCTCCCTAAATGAGATTGATTACATATTTATACATACAATTATCTCATGGAAATGAGGAAATGAACACCCAACTTGTGATCCATAACAGCTGAAACACGGTCGTAACTGCTAACAACTTTGGAACCGGCCCCAATAGTAAATTTGGAAAATACCCTCTCAAAGAACCACCTATATATCGCAAACCATGGCTTTTTTTGTTTATTTCCTCGAGATTCAAGTAAATGAGGGTGTTACACAAAAAACCCATGTCTCAAATTTTCGATATTCATTTCCATCTTCCCGCAAATCGAGACACGAGGCAATGTGTTCTTATCTAGCATGCATTTTCAATTAAGGCTGTAACAGCTAGTTGTGAGCGTCCTATACGTGAAAAATCACTCCACAACCCATCATTAGTAAAATTATGCATAATAGTATTCAATTCATCAAATATAAAGGAAAATAATCATTATTAACCACTTAAAACATCAATGTAAGTAGTATGTTGTTTTATGCATAGTTTACAACAAATTGATGAAAAATGGAATGATAAATGGGCGATAATGGGAAGAAACTGGATGAAATATATGTTAATAAGTGATGGAAAAATGGACAATTCCAGTGCCCAACATATTCTAATAGCTATTTATCTTAGCCTTCCATAATCAACAGAATATTTGGTGAATTTTGTATGACATATCTGTGGTGTAACATGTATGGTGAATATATGGTGAAATATGTTTTTTTTTCCCCAGAAAAAAAAATCATACTTTTAATTTCATAGAAGAAATAGAATACATTCTATATCATCTTCTCCTTTACAGCCTTAGTAAATATTACCTTTTTGAGTAACCAATATATGACATTTACCCTATTTACCATTTTGGCTTCCAAGCCTAAATATGTCAACAAGGATCATTGAACAAAGTATACATAATCAGTCATTTAGTTGCAGAGTAGGCTACTGATCCAGATGGAGATCGGTGGCCACTCACCTATTCCACTGGCTCAAAACAATTGTCCATTGTGGCAGTTCTCTAGTTATTTTTCTACAGTTTTTCGGGTCCCAAACTTTCGTGGCCGTTTTGAGGCCCTAAATGACGTTTTTTGGAGATTCGGGGCCAAATGGTTGCCATCAGCTTTCATTTGTCCAACCAAAAGTTGTAAATATTAGACATACCTTTCCAACGAGCTATCGAACGCCCGAATTGGAGATCGTATGCAAAAGTTATGACCCCAGGAAGTTGACTGTTCAACTTACGACCTTGGGGCCACAAACTTATGACAGTTCATCTTCTAGGGTTATGTTTTGGACTTTTGAGGTTCTCACCTCATTCTTATTATAAATAGGCCCCTTTGGCCTCATTTTTTATTCAGCTTGGCATGGATGAGCGTAGCAGCCACATCACTTCTCAGAGATAACTACCACAATTCTAGCAATTGTATTACAGTCTATTCTATTTCCACCATTTAATAGAATATTTGTTTACTATATCTCTGTTATCTTTGCAAAATGTCTGTTATAATGAATCTGTATATGTTCTTTCATTTCGTTCAAACATAAATCCGGATCAGTGGTATTAGAGCAATATGCTCTTTGATTGTTTCTTGGTGCATGTCCCCGACGAGGTTCGAGTATAGAGAGTTTGTTCTCAAACTAGTTTCACTTGATCATTCTCGCCGTCCCAAATGACCTCCCATGGCAGAAGAAAATAGAGATGACAGAGCAGGAGATCCTATCAAGTCGTTGTTCAAGGAATCCCTCAAGCGATAGAGGAACGAGATGATGGATAGTTTCACCCAAATCCTTCTGCGAATGCCGGCAATGGCAAGTGCATCTTCAACAAACAGTCAGTTCGGGGATGCAACTCCCTTTAAGGTACAAGTTAAATTTGATATTCCTTTATTTGAAGGCAATATTGATGCAGATGCCTTGGATAATTAGTTGAATGTTCTAGAAGGGTATTTCTCTGTCCACAATTTTTTCAACAGAGAAAATATCACCTTTGCACTCCTTAAGGCAGTCAGTCCCCCATGTCCAAATTTGGTGGGGTACTTATTATGAGAAAAACTCATCAGACGAGTCTGGAATGTTTGAAACAAATCCCACTTGGGCCTCTTTCATAGATGCCATCAGGGAACAATATTGCCCTATGGGAAACTATGATGACCAGTACACAAAATGGACCATTTTGCGTCAAGAAAGGGACCAGACGGTGCTGGAGTACACCAACAAATTTCATACCTTGCATACAAAGATGAGTATTAAGGACTCTGAGTGACACCTGATTCTGAAATATCGCAGTGGCCTACATCGGTCCATCTAAACTGAGATGGACTTCCTCGACATCTCTTCACTTGGATCCGCCTATTGGTATGCTGTCAAAATCGAGGAGAAATTTTGACAAAAGAACAAGCAAGACTCTAGACCTATACACCCACCACAGAAGCAAGGCAAGGGAAACCCTGGCTCGTGGAACACAGTAAAAGAAAATGACAACCAGTCCCAACCACAAGCAAAGAAGGGGGATGGAAAGACAAAGAAGGACACTGGTAAATGGTGGGAATTTCATAAAAGCCCTTGGCACAACATTGATGAATGCCGCTCAAAGAAGTCATTAGTAGTCAAGATCAAATCTTCAAAATCAGATCCTGATTTTGATTATGAACCCAATGCCACAACCATGTACAATGGGAGCTATATCATTGATGCAGACCCCACTGCCACTATTGCTACCGCACAGATTCAACTAGAGGATCCTGAAGAGTCAAAGGCAGAGGAGCGCCTATTCAACTTGTAGATGTGGGTGAAGGGAATGCCTCTACATTTTGTTGTTGATAACGATAGCCAAAAGAACCTGATCTCAACAAAAGTCATCAAGAGATTGGAGCTTCCAAAAAAACCATACCCGCAACCTTACAGCATTGGTTGGCTAAGCCAAGGACGAGGTATATGCATTACTCAACAATGCCTCCTACCATATGGCATCAAGCCTTTCAAAGATGAGGTACTGTATGATGTGGCCCCACTTGAAGTCTCTGATTTTCTTTTAGGACAACCATATATGTGGAAGCATCATGTTGTATATAAGTCATGGCCTCGCAGTGTCATTGTTACTTTGGGAGGAAAACTCTATCGAATACCAGAGATCATTGCACCTAAAAAAGTCTCGCAAGGTAGGAAGATAAGCTCCCACATCAGAAAATTATTCCTCTTCACAATTATGTTTGAAGGAGAACATAAGATCACAGAGACCTCCACACCCTCTGCACGGGATGTCTATGCTCATCAAACACAAGAAGAAGACAGAGCCATTGCTTCCTCATCTATCCGAGTACCTCTACGATGCAAGGTCATGCATTCAAGGTTCTCATCTAGAAACAAATCATCCATACAACAATTACAGCCCTCTCGGGATGTCAAAGAAAGGAAGCCTCTTCACTTCAGCAAATGTCGCACCAGGAGATCAACTCAGCACACAGTTCGAGAGATGATACAGGATTCGACGCAATGGAGACCATTGCTTCCTAAGGAGGGAGGATTTATCTATATGGATATCGGTGTCCACCCACCTACTCCATTGGGTCAAAACAATTGTCCATTGTGGTAGTTCCCTAGTTATTTTTCTACAGTTTTTTTGGTCCCAAACTTTTGGGGCCATTTTGAGGCCCTAAAGGAAGCTTTTTTGAGATTCAAGGCCAAATGGTTTCCATCAGCATTCATTAGGCCAACCAAAATTTGTAAATCTTAGACATACCTTTCCAACGAGCTATCGAATTCCCAAATCGTAGATCGTATGCAAAAGTTATGACCCCGGGAAGTTGACTGTTCAACTTACCACCTTGGGGCTGCAAACTTTATGACGGTTCATCTTCTAGGGTTACATTTTGGAATTTTGGGGTTCTCACCTCATTCTTATTATAAATAGGCCCCTTTGGCCTCATTTTGTATTTAGCTTGGCATGGATGAGCATAGCAGCCACATCTCTTCTCAAAGATAGCTACCATCATTCTAGCAATTGTATTACAGTCTGTTCTATTTCTGCCATTTAATAGAATATTTGTTTACTGTATCTATGTTATCTTTGCAAAATGTCTGTTATAATGACTCTATATATGTTCTTTCATTTTGTTCACATATAAATCCGGATCAGCTATTGAAAGGGGTTTTTGTCAAAAATGATTTTTCATTCCTAGCTTGCATTTTTATGCTTATGGCTTGCATTTTACACCAAGTGTCCATAACAGTAAAAAAATGTTAAAATTGCAACTTTCATAGATAGACTCTAAGAATACGAGGTTAGGTTATATAAAATTAACACAAGGATAGTCTTCTCAATATATCTAGGCATCCAATTTCCAAAACAATTTACAATAAACATTTAATAGGAGGGTTTAGCTTGCATTTTTATGAATCTAGGTGGATATTTCATAAATACAAGACAACCATATAGTGTTTATGCTCAATATGCACTTTCTGAACGTAAATTGAAAAAATAAATGTATAATAATGTGGAAAATAGTAAAGCATACCATTTCCAACTAAAATCACTCAAAAATACCCAATAGTTAGGGCTGGGCGGGCATTTCTCTACTCTGGGTAAAATTGGGTTGAAAACATAAAGTTGTCATTTTGTCAATTTAACTCTGGACAAATAAACATCATTTAAAAAAAACTGAAAAAGGTTTTTGTCAAAAATATATCTATCTTCAACCCCATGGTGTTAGTTTCAACTGATGACAATTGTACGGACTGTGGCATACATTTTCTTAAGCCCATTTTTGAATATTTACACACTATTTTTTACGTAACAACTTAGAATTTCAGTCATTACTTTTGAATATGTCCAAGATACTTGCAAGTTTAGTCATTCATGTTCAATTTAACCGCTACATGTTCCTAGCTTGAATTTTTATGCTTATGGCTTGCATTTTACACCAAGTATCCATAACAGTAAAAAAATGTCAAAATTGCACCTTTCATAGCTCGACTGTGAGCATACGAAGTTAGGTTATATAAAATTAATACAAGGATAGTCTTCTCAATATATATGGCCATCCAAGTTTCAAAACCATTTACTATAAATATTTAAGAGGAGGGTTTGGTTTACATTTTTATTAATGTACGTGGATATTTCATAAATACAACACAACCATGTAGTGTTTTTGCACAAGAGGCACTTTCTGAACCTAAATTGAAAAACTAAATGTATAATAATGTAGAAAATAGTAAAACATACCATTTCCATCTAAACTCACTAAAAAATACCCAATAGTTACGGTTGGGCAAGCATTTCTCTGATCTAGGTAAAACAGGGTTGAAAACACAAAAGTTGTCATTTTATCAATTTAACTTAGGAAAAATGAAACATAATTTTAAAAAACTGAATGAGGATTTTTTTTTAAATATATCTATATTCACCCCCATGGTGTTAGTTTCAATTTATGACAATTGTACGTGCTGTGGCATGCATTTTCCTAAGCCCTGTTTTGAATATTTACACTCTGGTTTTTACAAAACTTAGAATTTCAGTCATTTTTTTAAATTTGTCCAAGATACTTGGAATTTAGTCGTTCATGTTCAATTTGACTGCTATGCATTCATAGATTTCATTATTATGCTTATGGCTTGCATTTTACACCAAGTGTCCATAAAAGTCAAAAACAGTTAAAATTGCACCTTTCATAGTCGACTGTGAGCATATGAGGTTAGTTTATGTAAAATTAACAGAAGGATAGTCTTCTCAATATATCTACCCATCCAATTTCCGAAACCATTTACTATAAACATTTAATACGAGGGTTTGGTTTGAGAGTACACCAAAACATGTAGAGAAGAATATTACTCTATTATTATATAAATTCACTCCAATGGGATCCTGTCCATCATTGTTATGGATTGGGGATGAAGACTGGTTCAACCCATTTGCAGATGTAAACATTATACCTATCATAAATATGGTTAATTATGTATGAGAGATCTGTGGTGTCATATCTATGGTGAAATGTTTGAACTTTGTAATTTGAAGTTTTTATAAGTAAATATAAATATGAATCTGGGGAAATCCAAATAGTCTTCTTTGTGTGCATGCTGAGATAGTATTATTTGTTGATCCTGTAGGGATGCATCACATGACATATTGATGTTGTGTTATTAATGGTTTTTGTTTTCCAACGAAAAAATATTTCTCTTTGATATTTCAAAGTTTGAAATCAGAATATACATTTTTTAGCTTATGGGATCTTGAAAAGATACATATGTTCTGTCTTCAAACTATCCTAATAGCTATTTATCCTAGTCTTCCATAATCTACAAAATATTTGGTGAATTTTGTATGACAAATATATGGTGTAACATGTATGCTGAAATATGTTTTTTTTTTTCCCACGAAAAAAATCATACTTTTTTGTATACTTTTTCAGAGCAGAAATAGCATACATTCTATATCATCCTCTCCTTTACTGCCTCAGTAAAGATTATTTTTTTTCAGTAACTGATAGATAACATTTAGCCTATTTACCATTTTGGATTCCAAGCCTAAATACATCAACAAGGATCAGTGAAGAAAGTATACATTCCTAGCTTGCATTTTTATGCTTATGGCTTGCATTTTACACCAAGTGTCCATAATAGTAAAAAAAGGTTAAAATTGCACCTTTAATAGATCAGCTGTGAGCATATGAGGTTAGTTTATATAAAATTAACACAAGGATAGTCTTCTCAATATATCTAGCTATCCAATTTCCAAAACCATTTACCTTAAACATTTAATAGGAGGGTTTGGCTTGCATTTTTATTAATCTAGGTGAATAATTAATAAATACAAGACAACCCTGTAGTGTTTATGCACAACATGCACTTTCTGAACCCAAATTGAAAAAATAAATATAATAATAATGTGGAAAATAGTAAAACATAAAGTTTGCAACTAAAGTCACTAAAAATACCCAATACTTAGGGTTGGGCAGGCATTTCTCTGATCTGGGTAAAACTGGGTTGAAAACACAAAAGTTGTCATTTTGTCAATTTAACTATGGGCAAATGAAACATATTTTTAAAAAAATGAAAGAGGTTTTTGTCAAAAATATATCTATCTTCAACCCCTAGGTGTTAGTTTCAACTGATGACAATTGTACAGACTGTGGCGTGCATTTTCCTGAGCCCATTTTTTAATATTTACACACTGTTTTGTTACATAACAACTTAGAATTTCAGTCATTAATTTTGAATTTGTCCAAGATACTAGCAATTTTCATCATTCATGTTCAATTTAACTCTTATGCATTCCTAGCTTGCATTTTTATGCTTATGGCTTGCATTTTACACCAAGTGTCCATAACAGTAAGCAAATGTTAAAATTGCACCTTTCATAGGTTGACTACGAGCATACAAGGTTAGGTTATAAAATTAACACAAGGATAGTCTTCTCAATATATCTAGCCATCCAATTTCCAAAACCATTTACTATAAACATTTAATAGGAGGGTTTGGCTTGCATTTTTATTAATGTAGGTGGATATTTCATAAATACAAGACAACCATGTAGTGTTTTTGCACAACAGGCACTTTCTGAACCCAAATTGAAAAAATAAATGTATAATAATGTGAAAAATAGTAAAACATACCATTTCCAACTAAACTCACTAAAAAATACCCAATACTTAGGGTCGGGCGGGCATTTCTCTGATCTAGGTAAAACTGGGTTGAAAACACAAAAGTTGTCATTTTGTCAATTTAACTCTGGACAAATGAAACATAATTTTAAAAAACTGAAAGAGCCTTTTGTCAAAAATATATATCTATCTTCAACTCCATGGTGTTAGTTTCAACTTATGAAAATTTACGGATTATGGCGTGCATTTTCCTAAGCCCAATTTTTACTATTTACACACTGTTTTTGACGAAACTTAGAATTTCAGTCATTTTTTTTGAATTTGTCCAAGATAATTGGAATTTTAGTCATTCATGTTCAATTTGACTGCTATGCATTCTTAGCTTGCATTTTACACCAACTGTCCATAAAAAATAAAAAAAGATTAAAATTGCACCTTTCATATGTTGATTTGAGCATATGAGTTTAGGTTATATAAAACTAACATGAGGATAGTCTTCTCAATATATCTAGCCATCCAATTTCCAAAACCATTTACTATAAACATTTAATATGAGGGTTTGGTTTGAGAGTACATCGAAACATGTAGAGAAGAATATTACTCTATTATCATATTACTCAATCTATTACTCTATTTTTTCTAGAATAGTTAGAATGCCAAATTTTTACTCTATTATTTACTCTTACTTTATTATTTTCAATAAATATACTTAACATGCTAGAAAGTTAACTATATTGAAATTGAGAATGTAAGTTGTGTATAGTTGACTTGAAACACATTTGTAAGTTTTATTATAGTTTGGAAAAGTCAGTACACATTTGTAATTTTTCTTATAGTTTGCAAAAGTCAGAACACATTTGTAACTTTTATTATAGTTTGGAAACATCAGAACACATTTGTAGTTTTTATTTTATTTTGGAAAATTCAGCATGTTGGTATCCTATGTGTGCATTCACATGCATCTTGTGCATGCATCCCCTTCTTCCTTTTTGAGAGTGCCATCATCCTGCAAAATGGAAACAGCAGCCTCATGTTCCATGCCATCAACTGAAATAAGGGGTTCTGAAGTTGCTAAGAGGTTCACTATCATAAAATTCAGAGAGAGTGCTGAGGCATGGAGTGATAGAATGAACTGGCCAGAAGGTATGCTAAATGTCCTGGTCAAAGCAGGAATGCATCGTTTTCTTTTCAGTGAGTACAATTTCAACAATGCAGAGATAGATAATGCCATTTCTAGTTATGATGATGAGTCCAAGGAATTGATTATTTTTGGGAGGATGGTTTGTCTAGACCCTGATTTGTTGTCTAGTGCAACGAGAATTCCAAACAAGGGGGGAGTAATGTTGACCACCAAGAAAACCCTCAAAGTAGAAAAGGGTGAGATGGAAAACAAAATATGTGGAAAATTGGTTTTGGTTTCCTGGAATGGTTTAAAAGATGCAAGATGTTCCCTCACGACTGTACAAAACCTTAATCCAAATTGTACTTAGGATAATTATGAATCACCACAAGCAAGATATTTCAGGTGATTGTATGAAGTTGGTGATTCATTGGGTTGAATACTTGGCCATAGATGTCCCTCATATATTGGCAAAAAAATGCATTTTTCACTACAGGAGAGCAAAATGAAGAGAGTGAAGTTTAGTTACCCAGATACACTACAAAAAAATATTGACTTATATCGACCCAGCACTGTAGAAGGAAGAAGATTTAAAAATACATACATTAAGAGGTCGAAACTGGACAAAATTAACAAGGAAGTTCCTCAACAATCTCCAAAGGACAATGTACAAGTCCTTGAAGAGCCTTTTGAGTACTGTATGCAAGGTATGGGAAATGACCCTGAAGAATTTGATGTTGTCTCAATTCTGGCAGGATTACATGGTAGAGAAATAAATGTCAACGAGATGAATGATGTTGAGTTTAATGAATAGGAGGAGCATAGTGATGATGATATTTATGCTCCTGTAGAGATAACACTTGTTATATATACACCTCCACAGTTGGGAGTTGAGAAAACTTCCTCTCCAAAATATTTTTTTGATGGTAAAATTGTTTTTAAGCTATTCGATGAAATGTTGCATTTGAAAGAAAAAAGTGAATTTTGGTATCTTACCACAATATAGATCGTAGAACTCTGTAGGATTAAGCAGATGCAAATTCATGACCTCTTAAAGGTAGGCACTATTTTTCAATGCTATTTTAAAAAAAGAAACAATTGCCAAATTCCTTTTTTTGAAGCCTCGTTAAAATTTTCAATATTTACAGGTAATTGCAAGGTTAGAAACATAACACATGGATACTATGGAATATTCTATTAAAAATTTGCAAATGCTGATCCTCTTTAAGGTAGGGGGCATTTTTCAATGCATTTTTCCAAAAAGAAAAGTTGCCAAATTCTATTTTTTGAAGCCTCCTTAAAATTTTCCTTGTTTATAGGAAATTGAAAGATTAGGAGAATCCCTTATGAAGACGGTGGATAGTAAGAGAAGGAAAATAGCATGCAAGGACTATGTTCTTCAGTATTTGAATAAGGAACTAGAAAAAATTCACTATGAATTTAGAAAGGAAAATGAGAAATGCATAGAAGAATATATGGTTGTTCAAAAGAAAGATTAACAAACCATAAACATACTGAAAGATAAGCTGAAACATCGACTGTATGTTTTCGACATTCCCCTTCTAAGGACTATTATCGACCAGGAAGAAAGAATTATGGCTGAAGTCAATAAGAAAAACATAATAATTGAAATAATGAAGGATCAGTTTCAAAATAGCCTTGTTGAAGACTACAATAAACATAAACTTGAGATAAATGAATATAGAAAAAAAAGAGGAAAACACGAAAAACATAATTGCTAAGAAAGATGAAGAGTTGAAAGGAAAAATAGTTGAACTTGAAAATATTACTACAGCACTATAGACTAGAGGAGTTGAAAAGTTAAAAGAATCTGAAATTGGTAAGGGAAAGAGTAAGCATCTGATTTCTTGTGAAATTTATGATATGTCGGCACACCAACAGGCTTTAATAAGGTATGAGAGTTCCATGCAAAACAGAGGGAAGGCATTGGACGTAGCTTTTAATGCAATACAAGATCATGAAAAATTCAGAAAGGGGTTACAAAGCTATCGTGCCTTCTTAAGAATTCGAGAGAAGTCCTTGATGTATGCTATTGCAACAATGAATGTTGGAGCTGATGATGCAGGATCATCAGCTCAGTAGTGGAGATAGAGAACTTTCATAAGACAAAGAAGGATTTTCTAGAAAATAGTTGGATCTCTTCTTTGTAATTTTTGTTTTTTTAATTAGAATAGGAGTCAAATGGAATAAAAGAAGGCATGATCCTTCATTTGTAACAGAAATAAGATAGGGATAAAAGTTGTTGAGTTTTCCAGAATCGTAGGAACCAAAAAAAACTGAGTCATCATTTCATTAGGTTTTCGATCTTGTTTTCATGGATCTTAAAATTGATTTTGGTTATGTATTGAAACACTAGTCATCGCAAAAGTGGGGGGATCAGCTTGGAATTTTGAGAATCGAGACAGAGGAGGTAGTCAAGATAGAGAGGGTTTTCTTTTTCTTTTGCAGAGAAAATAAAACCGTAGATTTCTGGCAGAGGTTATGGAAGCCTGAAAATGTTTTTGAAACCTAGCATTCAAAATTATCTACTGTGTCTAATCGACTGAAAAAGAAATTGTGTTTAAGCCACCATAAATTACACATTGCCCATGTCTTGGATTCGACGGTGTAGAATCTGTAAGTTCTTGCAGGATTTTAGTATTCACATTGAAATCGTGTCAATTTCATGAGTTTGTCGCTACAGTTTTATTGAAATTCCTATGTGTATCTAACATAACCAGCAATCAAATTTATAAACGATTCCTGGTTGTTGTCTATGACGAAAAACCCCAAAATATTCAGAGGATTAATGAAATCTCCATTTCCCATAATCCTTGTCCACTCTAGCTATGAATTAGATTGAAATTATATCTCCTGGATTGTTTTTTTTCAAATTCATCACGGAAGAGCCCACGGAAGATTTTGTGGAGAAATAATTTTGGAACTATGAAATTGGAGTTGTGGTTTGTTGTAGACCGATTGGCTGAGTTTGTGGCATCTTCTATTAGTTTAATGGTTCTGCCTTTTAATGGATAGAGTTAAAAATAGTGACAGTTTCTGAAGATAATCCTACATTAACAGGTTTCACACTTCACCCTTGCACCAAGTGGTATCAGAGCTAAAGGAACTTGGAGTTTCTTTGCTGTGCAAAGAGGAATCATTTTAATCTTTTCCTAGGTCAAAGAAACAAGAGCGATAAATTTGAACAGTAATAATTTGAGAGCCAAATTATTACCTTAGAAATGGCTATCAGAGTAAGACGTGGTAGAGGAGGTCGAGGAGGCAGACCTATAGCCAATGTAGAAGTAATGGAGGAGTTAAGAGTTATATGAGAGGAAATGACAGACATGAGAGAATCTGGAAGAAGAGATCCTGAAGCAGCTGATGTTAGTGAAGCTAAACCAGAGAGTGAAGCAGAAGCAGAAGAAAGGACAGAAGAAGACATTGGAATGAAGATATTAAAGGCAATCTTTGGGGCATGTTCAAAACCAAGAATAGAGATAGCTTCATATGATGTGGCATTAAATCCTGAGGAATTAGTTGACTAGATAAATTCCATGGACAAGCATTTTGATTTTGCTGAAATACCTGAGGATAAGAAAGTGAAGTTTGCAGTGACTAGGCTCAAAGGACATGCTTTTCTCTGGTGGGATAGTGTACAAGTATAAAGAAGAAGACTACACAAGCAACCAATCGGGAATTGGAACAGAATGATTGCTAAAATGAAGGATAAATTTATGCCCAAAGACTATCAGTTAGCCTTGTATAGATAAATGCAGAACTTGAGACAAAGACTGCTTACTATCAGGGAGTATACCGAAGAATTCTACAGGATAAAGATTAGAGCTATATACACAGAAGATGCTTCTGACAAGGTAGCCAAATACATTAATGGTCTTAAGTTTGAAATTTAAGATGAGATGAGTTTATTTTCACCTAAGTCAGTTGAAGAAGCATACCAATGTGCTTTAAAAGTGGAAGAGAAGCTAAATAGGAGAAATAATGCAGGAAGAGGAAGAGGTTAGACTTACAGAGGTAAGGGACCACAAAATGGAAGAGGAAAATCTTCAGTTTACAAGGAAGAATCTGAATCATCAAGACAACTAGAACAACCTCATAGAGGAAGAGACTTCATGGGAACAAGATCTTTCCAAAGAGGCCGAGGAAGAGGTAGGAATTATGAGGTTAGATGTTATACATGTGCAAAGATAGGACATATGTCTTGGGATTGTCTAGAAGGGGCTGCAAGACAGGGAAATATTCAAGTTGCACAAGCTAAAAATGAACAAAGAGTACCTGAGAATCATGTTGAGATTCCAGAAGTAGGAGAATCCTTGTTGATGAGGAGGACTTTGCTGAAGCTAAGCAAAGAGGTGCATGAACCTGAACAGAGGAAAATTTTGTTCAAAACAATGTGCAAATCACAAGGTAAGTGCTGCAAATTAATTGTTGATAATGGCAATACTGTAAATTTAGTTTCTGTAAAGATGGTTGAAAAATTAGGACTGTAGAGAGACAAACATCCTACACCCTACAGAGTTTCTTGGTTGCATAAGGGACACCAAATATTGGTTAATGAGCAGTCCCAAGTTGATTTCCAGATTGGGAATTACAAGGATCAAGTCATATGTGATGTGATGCCAATGGATGTGTGTCATGTACTGTTGGGTAGAACATGGCAGTATGATAGGAATGTGATCTATAATGGCAGAGAGAATAATTTTGTCCTGGAGAAAGAAGGAAAAATACATACTCTTGTTCATCTAAAGGAAGAGAAAATAGAGGAGAAAACCAGCCCAAAGGTATTGCTGGTCAAAGAGAAAGAATTTCTGGAATAGCTAGAAGAGGAAGAGGTAAGTTTTGCTATTGTTGGTAAACCTAGGACTGTTATAACCAACACTAGAATAGATGAATTACCTACTGAAATTCAGACTTTTTTAGAGGAGTATGTAGACATAGTTGTAGATGATTTTCCAATTGAATTACCACCTATAAGAAGTACCAGTCATCACATGGATTTGATTACTGGAGCTAGATTTCCAAACAAAGCATCTTACAGAATGACTCTAGCAGAGAATACAGAGATCACCAGACAAGTACAAGAACTATTGGATAAAGGATCGATCAGAGAGATTTTAAGTCCTTGTTCTGTACCTACAGTGTTGAGTCCAAAAAAAGGAGGAGAATGGAGGATGTGTACATATTCTAGATCCATAAACAAGATCACCATCAGGTATAGATTCCCTTTACCGAGGATGGATGATTTAATGGATTGCTTGAGTGGTTCAAACTATTTATCTAAATTAGATTTGAAAAGTGGATATCATCAGATAAGAATGAGGGAAGGTGATGAGTGGAAGACAACTTTCAAAACAAATATGGGGTTATATGAATGGTTAGTTATGCCTTTTGGTTTGACTAATGCACCTAGTACTCTTATGAGATTAATGAACTAAGTACTTAAAGAATTCATAGGAAATTTTATCATAGTATATTTGGATGATATTCTTGTTTTCAGCAAGACAAAAGAAGAGCATATTAGGCACTTGAATCTGGTTTTAAAGAAATTGCATGATGAAAAAATACTAATAAATCTAAAAAAGTGTTTCTTTATGAAGAAGGAACTGGTTTAATTAGGATTTGTAATTTCACAAGAAGGACTAAAGATGGACCCCGAGAAAGTAAAAGCAATTGTAGATTGGCCATCTCCAAGGAATATATTTGAGGTAAGAAGCTTTCATGGGTTGGCAAGTTTTTACAGAAAATTCATCAAGAATTTTAGTAGAATATGTGCTCCAATCCTGGACACAGTGAAGAAAGAAAAATAGCCATCCAAATGGACTGTTGCAGCAGAGAAAGATTTTAAATTATTGAAAGAGAAGATCACTGAGAATCTTGTTTTAGCTCTCTCAGATTTCAGAAAAATATTCTTTGTTAGGTGTGATGCTAGTGGATATGCCATTCAAGGAGCGTTGAGTCAAGATGACAAACCAGTTGCATATTTCAATGAGAAATTGAATGAAGCAAAATAGAAATATTCCACCTATGATAAATAATTCTATGCAATAATCCAAGCTCTGAAAAATTGGAGGCATTACTTTATGCCAAGGGAATTTATTCTATATTCTGACAATCATGCTTTACAATTTATAACTAAGCAAGAAAAGTTAAATCAAAAACATGCTAAATGGGTTGAATTTATGCATAACTTTACTTTTGTTTTAAAGCATATAAGTGGAAGTTCTAATAAAGTTGCAGATGCCTTAAGCGGAAGATGTTTAGTTTTGCAGGAAGTCCAAGTGAATGTTCTTGGATTAGAACATTTGAAGGACATGTATGAAGAAGATGCTAATTTCAAAGAAGCATATGAAGCTTGTTAGAACCAAGTATTCAGAGATAGAAGCCCATGGATAGACTTCATGATATAGGAAGGACTACTATTTAAGGGAAACAAGTTGTGCATTCCTAAATGTTCAATGAGGGAGAATTGATTGAAGGAAAAACATAGTGGAGGACTTGGTGGTCATTTTGGAAATGACAAAACCTATGCCCAATTAAGTAATTTTTACTATTGGCCAGGAATGAGAGAAAATGTATAGAAGTTTGTTGGGAAATGTCAAATTTGTCAACATACAAAAGGGAGGCAACATAATACTGGATTGTATCAGCCATTACCTATTCCAAAGAAGCCTTGGGATGTTGTAAGTATGGATTTTGTTCTAGGATTTCCAAGAACACAGAGAGGTAATGACTCTATATTTGTTGTGGTTGATAGATTTTCAAAGATGGCACACTTTATTCCTTGCACAAAAACTAGTGGTGCCACTCTCTTTGCAAATCTGTTTTTCAAAGAGATAGTAAGACTTCATGGTCTTCCTATGAGTATAGTCTCTGATAGAGATACTAAATTTGTTGGACATTTATGGAGGAATTTATGGAAGAAGTTGGGAACGGACCTTAATTTTAGCTCAGCTTACCATCCTCAAATAGATGGAAAAACTCAAGTTACAAACATAAGTTTGGGTAATATTCTAAGAAGTTTGGTTAGTGAACATCCTAATCAATGGGATCTAGCTTTACCACAGACTGAGTTTGCATACAATGACTCACCTAATAGAAGTACAGGCCTGATTCCTTTTAAGATTGTTTATGCGATAAATCCAAGAGGAGTGTTTGAGTTCAGAGACCTGGGAATGATGGAGAAAAGGAGCGCAGATGCAGAGGATTTTGCTGCAGACATGAAATTGTTGCATGAACAAGTTAAGGAATGATTGCAGCAGAATAATCTAAAATATAAATAGAGAGTAGACTTGAAGAAGAAAGAAGTAAATTTTGAAGAAAGTGACTTGGTATTAGCATACCTGAAGAAAGAACGGTTCCCTAGAGGCACCTATAATAAATTAAAGGTTAAGAATATTGGACCTAGTCAAATCTTGAGGAAGTTTTCAGCCAATGCTTATGAAATTGAACTTCCAAGTGATATGGGCATATCACCCATCTTCAATGTTGCAGATTTGTATCCGTATCAAGAGGCTGAAACTTCATCAACAATGAATTAGATACAGGACAGAAAGTGGAATGGCTAAAACAGATCCTTGTTGTACCAAAGTTGGAAATGGAGAAGATCTTGGAAACTATAGTGCTGAAGAAAACCAAAGAACATGAATACTATGAGTACCTAATCAAGTGGAAAAATCAGCCAATTGAAGATGCTACCTGGGTGACTCCTGCACTCATACAGAAAAGTGGCAGAACTGTGGAAGAACTCATGAACAGGAGTTCATGAATTTTTTTTTTCTCACCTGAGGAGTCTGATATAGGAGCATAAGCCCAATAGTGGTGACAGAGAAGTTTGATAAGACAAAGAATGATTTTCTAGAAGTGAGTTGGGTCTCTTCTGTGTAATTTTTGGTTTTTTTAATTAGAATAGGAGTCAATGGAATAAAACAAGGCCTAATCCTTCATTTGTAACAAAAATAAGATAGGGATCAAAGTTGTTGATTTTTCCATAATCATAGGAACAAAAAAAAACAGAGTCATGGTTTTGTTAGGTTTTCGATCTTGTTTTCATAGATCTTAAAACTGATTTTAGTTATTTATTGAAACACTAGTCGTGGAAAAAGTGGGGGGATCAGCTTGGAATTTTGAGAGTCGAGATAGAGGAGGTAGTCAAGATAGAGAGGGTTTTCTTTATTTTTTTTGCAGAGAAAATAAAACCGTAGATTTCTAGCAGAGGTTACGGAAGCCTGGAAAATGTTTTTGAAACCTAGCATTCAAAATTATCTACTCTGTATCTGATCAACTGAAAAAGAAATCATGTTTAAGCTGCCATAAATTATAGATTGGCCATATCTTGGAGTCGATGGTGTAGAATCTATAAGTTCTTGCAGGATTTTAGTATTCACATTGAAATCGTGTCAATTTCATGAGTTTGTCGCTATAGTTTTATTGAAATTCCTATGTGTATCTAACATAACCAGCAATCAAATTTATAAACGATTCCTGTTTGTTGTCTATGACGAAAAACCCCAAAATATTCAGAGGATTAATGAAATCTCCATTCCCCGTAATCCTTGTCCACTCTAGCTATGAATTAGATTGAAATTATATCTCCTGGATCGTTTTTTTTTTCAAATTCATCATGGAAGAGCCCACGGAATATTTTGTTGATAAAGAATTTTGGAATTGTCAAATTGGAGATGTGATTACTGCAGATCGGTTGGATGAGTTTGTGGCGTCTTCTATTAGTTTAACAGTTCTACCTTTTGATGGATAGAGTTAAAAATAGTGACATTTTCCAAAGATAATCCTGCATTAATAGGTTTCACACTTCACCCTTGCACCAGTTGATCTCTCTACGTGATAAACCATAAAAGAAACATTGAAAAACAAGGTAGCTGAGAGGGAAGATGAGATTAAAGAGCTCAAATTGAAAATACTAGAGGATAAATAATTAGAACATTTTGGATGTAAGTCTAAGATAGAAGATTTGAAATCCCAAATTGCTACTCTATAGAAGAACAACGTACTTCAGTGAGTGGCAATTGTGTATACTCCAGATAATACAGAATTGAGGGAAAAAGAGTTAGAGACAGAGACAGAGCAGCTCAGGAAAAAAATGACACAAGTTCATTCTAAGTTGAAATATGCAAATGATCATCTTCAGCAAAAGGAAAAGGAACACGAAGAGAAAAATAAGAAGAATGTGGAATTGATGAAGAAGTACATCCAAGATATATATAGATTGAAAGAAAGTTTGCACAAATGTGCAACAAAAGTGAAAGAATTAGAATGGGAAATCAGAACATGCACCTGCTGCAGCTTCTGAAGAACCAGAAGCTTCTAGACAAGGCAAGAGACTAGAATGTACAAATTTATTTTCTCTAGAAAATGAGGACTTGCATCCTAAGCCTCCCAAGAAGCCTAGAACTATGGAATAATATTATTTATATATGCTATGTGTGTAAATACATTTCAAGTTTTAATACATAAATTTATATATATGTGTGTGTATTTCTCAGCAATGTATATGTTTTTGATGCATTTAATGTATTGAACTTTTCAATAAGTGTACATAATAGGCTAGAAAGTTAACAATATCAAAATTGAAAACTTAACTTGTGTACTGTAGGCATATATATCTGAATTTGTAAGAAATTAAAAGAGTGATAGTGATTAGTGGATATGAGATTTGAGTAGATTTGGTGACATAGGTAGATCCTAGTTGTTTGCTTGGAACTGTGGATATTATAGGGATATTATGGGGATGATGGATTGAGAACTTTCAGGTTCTTTATGATAATTTTGATGATATGTATTGTTGTATTTATGTAAGTTTCTTTATCTAATGAAACTAAAATTCCAATTCTGGAACAATGTCATTCAACTCTACTCATGAATCCAAATTTTAGTGAACAACCCAAAGCTATAATGCCTATAGAACTGGCCTAAAAAAGACAAAAATTTACAAAATATAAGCAAAAAAAGAAAACAACTGTAATTTTATTACTGAAAAAAAATTAAATATTTAATATGCCTTCCAGCATTTGTTACATTTCCAAAATTTGGTAACATAAATGTTAGCACAATAGAAGAAATTTTCAGTACGACAAGATCACTAGAAATGTTTATTGCAACAAACATTAGAGGAAATTTCAAGTCAAAATGGGCCTTTTAACTTTAACTCAAATTCCATGTCATCATGTGTTAGCCAATGAAATTGATTTAAATTTGAAATACCATATAGGTCTTAAACAATTTTTTAATATAAACTTGGGGATATGTATCATTAAAAAAACTACTTTTTTGTTTGTATTTTTGACATATCTCCCCGTGTTTTTACTCAAATTTCAATTGGGAGAGCTCGTTGGATGCAAAATCGAAAATACAAACAAAAAAGTAGTTTTTTTTCTTTTCTTCCTCCAAAATTAATAAATATTATTTTATTATTTTAACTATTATTTTATTAATTTTTTTTAGGATGCCCATTTTGAGTTGAAATTTCCTCTAATGAGTTTCTTTCACCATTTTGCATACAATGTTGCATTTCGATCATCTAGCAATTTGTTTTTGTCGTGTCTCACACTTCTTATAATGACATTAGTTTTAATAGGATTCCCAGCATCCATCTTTTGGGTATCAACTACTGTTCCTTGAATTTCTTGTTTTTCACCACTCTGCCCTATACCATTTACCGAGGATGGAACACCCTTTTTATTGTGAATCACATCCTCCATCATTGGCATATCACTAGTAGCTGCTGCATACACTTCTTGTAATTCATTGATTTTCCCTACTTCATTTCTTGAGGATGAAACACTGATTTTACAATAATTTTCAATCGCCATCATAGGTATTTCAACACCAGCTAACCCATTCAATTCTTGTGTTTGATCAGTTTGTGTTGCGACTTTCCTCTTGGATGAAACACTTAGAGTTTTATTGTTATTTCTTCTTTGAACATTATTTTTTTCCTTGCGCGTTCCGAAGTAATGTGATTCACGAAAATCCTCTTCATCATATTTTCTTATTGGCCTTGATCTTGGAAGATGATTAGTGAACTGCAAGAACATATTAGTATTTAGTAGTTAAAAATAGATTATGAGTCCTCACACCATAAAATGAAAGCAGAATTAGAAACCCTTTAAAATTAGGGCATACTTACTGTTGGTGGTGCAATCAATGATTTCTTAGATTGTCTTACCCATGTTTGAAATAGTTGTTTTACTTGTTTAGAAGTGACATCAGGGAAGTAGGATGCCAACTGTGCTGCAGTTTCATCATTTAGTGGAATCCTTGTCTTTTCATATTCAACACGAAGTTGACATCTAATATTGGAAGCCAAAAATATTCTTCCTTTAAAATTTTGGAAAGTACCGTCTGATCTCATAAACAGTTTGAAAAATTGTGCTCACATCTCATTTACAAGACACATTTTGTCATGCTCAAATTTGTTTCTATACTCCTTAGCAACTACTCTTCCTCCTCCTTAGTTATTGTTCAAATTTTTTGTTTCCCTATTCTTACGTTCCATTACTTCATTCCCTAATCATCCTAAAGTATAAGATTGAGCAGCCCTAGTCATCTGAAGAGCATGGGCCCCTTGGATATGCATATAAGGAACCATCTCATCTCCTAAACAACAAGAACACAACCAAACCCACTCACTAGCAAGGAATCCAACCCTGCAATGATAGTGGATCAAATTTTATATCGTGAATGAGATAATACCAGCATGCTGAAAAACATAATACTATGAACTTAGTATAAATTGGAGTACTTTTCCTCATATTCATATTTATCATCCCCTACACACCCTTTCAATTTCACCATGTGGAATTCTTTATAACACTTCCACATCCTCACCAACTTTTTATACTTTTCTTCATCTGGTAGGCCTTCAATAACCTACAAGCACAACATTTCATTATACATGATACACTACTTAATTTTCTATTAAAATTGCATAAAAGTAAGAGTGAATTTCACTCTTGTTCCATCATAAAATCATCACTTATTGTTAGTCAAGAACCACATTCAAAATATTGGATATGCTAGCATAATTATTAAACCTTTAAAATACCCTCATGTCGAATGAGGATCTTGTTTTATGCGGATCCATCTGATTTCCCATATTTAATATCATTGTACTCTTGGCCTTTATGATGGTATGATTCCCCCGTCTTACATGGAACACCAATTTTCTCCATCACCTCCAAAATTTGAAAAAATTCCGTTTCCTCAATCGCTCTAGTTGGATGAACCTTGTTGTAATCTTGTGCAATTTTTAGAATTTCATGAAACATCTTCAAAACAGTTCTAATTCCAGCATGGCGAGCACAATATACAAGATTGGACATTGAGCCAGGAGTCAATTGTAATGATTTGGCAGCACATGTTTCACTAGGTACAATTTAGTTAAATAATAATAATTTCCATTTATAGTAAAGAAATAATTTTGAAAACATGTACCTTTTGATCATTTGTTCTATTCATGAGATATTTTTTCATAATATTCAATTCTCTACTGCATAAGGCTGGCTAAATGTCTGTAATACACTCATGCATCTTTTCTTCCCATCCTTCAATGCTTTGTTCCAAAGAAGGATTCAATTCCTAAAGTTTTAACACAAAGTAAGATTAAGAAAGTCATGGCAAGATATCAACAAAAATCAGTAAACTTTTAAAAAATATGTAAAACGTACTATGAGCAAGTTCGGCATATTGCATAAAACTTGGAAATGTCACAAATAGTATCCCCATCTTGAACTTTGATTTTATCTGTAACCATGTGTATATATTTTTTATGGCATATGCACCAAGGACAAAAATTATTCCCCATTGGAGAAACATTATTATTGCATACTAAACTGCATATGGCCACTAGATCATGGCACTTGAACAAATTCACTTCCACTACCCTTCCATCTGGCATTAGGATCTCGTCTTGTGAAAGTTTATTTATCTGATTCATTAAGTTATCCTCATTTGTAGGATCAACAGCATGTGCTAAAACCTGTTTATATTCTTCCTTTCCATCCGATCTTCCAAGGCTTACACAAGACATCGAG